>JAPYYV010006243.1:0-14774 GCA_030522625.1 Copidosoma aretas | reverse complement strand
ATTCATGGCCTCTCAGCAATCAAGTGCAATGTCCAGGTGTTAGTGCACTCTGAAGACGATGTCTAGGTAAAGTGCTGCAGGAAGCTAGACTTTTTTGACTTTCTGGATATCACGTCAGATGTTCAGGTATGAATGCACGCCGAAGATAATGTCAAGGTAATGCGCATTAGAAAATTGGATTTCTTGGGATTTTTTCCAAGACAACATTTTAGACAATCGCATATACGTAAGGTTAAAAAAGTCTAACTTCCTGCAGCACTCAACCTAGACATTGTCTTTAGAGTAAACCAACACCTGGACATTGCACTTGATTGCTGAGAGGCCAGGAACTTTCTAGGACAAAATATCCATGTACCTTGTTCTTTAGAGATTCACATGATAAAAGTTTCAAGGTTAATTATAAGTGCTTTCATAGGTATTGGGATCCCTTATACTGAAAACTTATACTGTTATTTCTGACTTAACAAATAATTTCGATTTTTAATAATAACATTTTGTTAAATATATAGTCACTTTCAAAAACTATAAAAACAAAAACGATTGGATATTGTACCGTATATCGACCAAAATAACTACTGCTGTAGCTCATCTACTCTGGCCAAGTAAATAAGATGCTTGCCTTGAAACTCTGCGGCGGAGGCCAAATCACACTCCCGGCACTTTTTTTTTCCTTTTTATATAAATATTATTGTTAGTACTTTTTTAATCATTTAATACGAGTTCTAACACATTTAAAACAATTTTGAATAATTTTTTTTTCAAATAAATAGAGTTACAATAAGATACATTCCAAAACCATTTTAAAATCGTTTGAGATACCTCCCTATCACTCACCGAGGCAGACAAAAGAAGGATTCAGAAAAGTTTTAGAAACGTTTTTAGCTCTTTTCAAGAAACGTACGATGCTATGTGTACGAGACTATAGCCATATTTGACTATAAAAAAAGGCATCAAGTAAAATTGTATAAGTTTATGAAGGGGGGGGGGGAGTTGGCAAATCCTTAAAATTGTATTTAGGGGTGGAAGTGTAAGGGGCCACTCAAAAATTGTTGAAATTATTAATTACGTAAAATCACGGAGAAAACGATCGAATATTTTTGGGCGGCGTCCAAGGGTGTGGCAAGGGGGGGCGGCAAAAACAAATAACGGTGTTAGAAAAAACGTAGAAATCGAGCGAATTCTCTGTGACTTAAGGATGGTTTAAGAGTGTTAAAATGATAATGGGGGCATAAAATATTTTATCCTAATCACTATATATAAGGCATTCTTGGTCAAGCGTAACACCCCATGCTGTCCATCAATGGTAACATCGAAAACATACTTACAATAGTGCAGAAGATAGCTTGTCATGTCTACTTTTAAATGCTGTGCGCGCTTTTTCGATTAAAAAGATAGTGGATCCAATATAGTGCTCAAAAGACGTCAACGTCACCTTGAATAATTAATGTTATGGAGTTTACATGCCCTTAAACCGTATTTAAAGTAGGAAAAACCATATTTTTACGTAATTTTGGTCGCTG
Organism: Copidosoma aretas; assembly: GCA_030522625.1. Classification (NCBI taxonomy): domain Eukaryota; kingdom Metazoa; phylum Arthropoda; class Insecta; order Hymenoptera; family Encyrtidae; genus Copidosoma; species Copidosoma aretas. The sequence goes on along the minus strand of JAPYYV010006243.1, from coordinate 13,254 downwards.
AACAAGAATCTAACGTCTATTTTTACTTGGGGTGCTTTAGGTCGTTCCTAGCCTTGAAAAACCACTCGAAATAGCAGTTATTTGCACGTTAGCATCAATATATAGTCAGAATGATATCAGAACAGCTTATACTGATGTAGTTAGTGCCGAACACGAATCTGACGTCTATTTTTACTTGGCATGCTTGAAATCGTCCCTAACCTCAAAAAATCATCCGAAAAAGCAGTTATTCGCAGGTGAGTTTCGATTAATCGTAGGAATGATCTTAGAACAGCTAATACTGACGTTATTTTGGTTGTTCAACACGAATCTGACGTCTATTCTTACTTCGGTTGTTTTAGGTCGTCCTGAACCTTGAAAACTTATCAGAAAAAAAGTCATTAACACGTAAACATCACCAAAACAAGATGATGTTTTTAGCAGAATTTAATTGTTGCGATCGAGCCATTGAACAGTGACGCTATTCGTCATTTTGGAGATCAAAAAATTTTCAAATCAATCGTGTTAAAACATTTTCATAATAAGTCAGGGAATGCTACTACTTTATGTATCATTGTCGATCATACATTGCTATGGAATAACAAAAGCGAGTCTGTAAGGTCATAAAACTAAAATTGTTTTTTATTATGAAAGATAAAATTATATAATACTTTTCTTACATAATACTTTCCTATTTACAAAATAACCAAAAAATTGCATCTCTTCTCCGTTTCATATGTAAGTGTTGCACCACCTAAAGCATTATAATATTTTTTTATTAACAGTTAATTTTCTAATAGAACTATGAATGCATGGCTCTTTGATATATCTGTCACGGCAGGTGCTGCGTTTAATTTCTTATCCAACTTTCTGGTCATTTTATCGTGGTGGTCTTTGCTGTAATGCATTATTTTGATCTCTTTGAATTTCTGTTTAGCCCGATCACACAGTTTATTTACTGTTAATATCGCAAGTTTTTTCTCAGTGCCTAATTTATCGATTCATTAATTGTCAGTATGTTCAACGATAAATAACCTATATTTAAATCATTTGCTGTCTCTTAAGTAGTTAAGTTAAAGTCTTCTGTGTTATTTGGTTAAAGTTGCTTTGGATTGATTTTATTGCATGTTATTCATTGATTTATTGAGTCATTATGATTTCTAACAATTAATGATCTTCATTTGAATGATTTGCTGTCCCCTGAGGTTTTAGATTCAAATCTGTTGGGTTACTTTGTTTAAGTTGTTTAAAAATGAATTTTTTGCTTGTTATTCATTATTTTATTGGTAAATTTTTAATGCTTTCAACCGTATCTTTTGATCATTTATCCGTTGTCCCCTGAGTTGTTAGGTTAAAGTTATTTATACATAATTTTTTCTTAAACAATAAGTGCTTTGGGTTACATAGCTTGAAATTTATTCATTAACCGATAAGCGCGCTAGGTCATTGGGTTAATAGGCTTGAGATTTATTTATTAAACATTAAGAAGTGCGTTGGGTTACGAAGCGCCATTTTTTACGTTTCTGCTCATACAACCGATTTAAATACTGTTGGACGTTTATTCCATGGACGTCTGTCCACGTCCAGTCCATGTCTATAAATTTGTACCGTGTCCATTTTCTATTAGACGTCCGATAAATTTGTCCAGTCCTTTCGTCCAGTCAATTAACATCTCTGACTGCCACACGTGGTCTTTCGAACCAGAGAGCTGCTTAAACTGTTTCGACCAATAGAAAAGCAACTTTAGGTGTGACTGGCGGTATAACCACAAGTTAGTAAATACGGTCCTAGCGATGATGGCAGACGGTGCTGTTTTTTGACGGCTGCTAACTTCAGAGTATTCTGCTTATGTTGTACACTGGAAGTTTAAATTACGCAGCCAACGATGATCATGTACCTCGAGTGTACGTTATGTGGTTATCACATGGGCAGAATGCTGTGCTCTAAAGTGAGTAACCGAATGAGGAACAGAACTGTCTGTCCTCATCGCTAATTAAAAAAAAAAAAATACGCTATGAGACCCAAGTGAGTTAAAAGCACGTTAAAAAAGATTCAGAATTTCGTGAGTATTCCGTTACGACAGTACGAGACTTATTTGTTGAGAAATATCGGAGTAACTATAGGATTGCACTAAATTTCTTTATCGTTAGTTGATGTTCACATTAATAGCGCGTTAAACGTTTTTGGGTAGTAAATAAAAAACATCATAATCCATGTGATTTTCCTTCTCTTATTATCTTGATCTGCTCATTATTGATTGATTTCCGATCGATCAAAAAATCCTTAACACTCAAGAATTCAGATACTTAAAGTGATTTTATAAAGTTGGAAACGATCTAAATTATGTCACGTAAAAATAAAGTTTGGACTTCATTTTGAGTTATCAAAATAACTTCGTAACGAGCTTCTTAGAAGATATTCTCATAAACAAGCAATGATAACGTGCAAATAACTGCTTTTTCGAGTGGTTTTTTGAGGTTACGGACGATCTCAAGCATTCTAAGTGAAAATACACGTGAGATTCGTGTTAAGCGACCAAAATTATGTCAGAATAAGCTGTTATGAAATCAATATTACGATATATCGATGTAAACGTGCGAATAACTGCTTTTTCGAGTGGTTTTTCGAGGTTAGGGACGACCTGAAGCATTCCAAGTAAAATAGTCGTCAGATCCATGTTCAGCGACCAAAATTACGTAAAAATGAGATTTTTTTAAATCTTTAAATACGCTTTAGGGGCAAGTAAACTCAATAATATCACTTTTTCAAGGGGAGGTTGACGTCTTCCAAGTGCCATATTGAATGCACCATTTTTCAAAGCAAAAAAGCGCGCAAGCATTTGAAAGTAGACGTAACAAGCTATCCTTTTCACTATTGTAGGTTTGTTTTCGATGGAACCAATTATAGAGAGCATGAGGTGTTAAGCTTGACGGAGAATGCCTCATATATACTCGTATGTATATATATAATAGTGGGGCTTCGCCCCCCTGTGTGTTCCGCGCACTAAACCCCATATTTTAATATTTTTATTCTAATGTCTGAAAAATAAATAAAATTTATTTTCATGCACACATATGCGTACAAACATTGATAACGAAAGCGATCCCATAAATATTCGCTAAGAATTCGAACAGATATAGCCAATACATGAAATTAGCTTACTGATTTATCAAATGATTGTTAATAATTCAATACAATTAATGACTTTCATTGGTATTTACGATTATTATTTATTAATATGTATCTGATAAAATATTTATGCAATCATTATTATTACAGAAATAGTTATGAGCCTTTGTTTGATATCTTTGGTCCTTTTGGAATTAATTATGGATATAAGTTCATAATAAGATATCATTTTAAAATATTTTCTTTATATTTGTAAATGTAAATTGTTTATTCTATTTTATTCATGTCATGTATAGATTTTTATAAACTTCTACATTTACTTCGTTTGTTTCATAACTATTCAAAATTCTTATCTTCTTATATTAGTACTAATATTATATTGAATTAAATAACTTATGTAATTGATTAAACATACAGCAACGTGTCATAATTTCTTCTAACATTTACATAAGATGATAATTTATAACGAATTTTATATTTCTGAACCTTTAAATTCGCCACAGTTTTAAAAATTAAAATTAATACGAATGAAAAGAGTGATACTAATAGAGTAGGAGAGCAGGAAATGCGTAAATGACAAGCAAATGAAGACGTCGACATGGGGTCAGCCACACTTGACAGACAACTATATAGTTATACTACAAACTGTAGACTCACTGATAACTACTTGACATTTATCAAAACATCGCTTACGTTTTCTATAAGTAGTAGTCATAAACTTTACTTGATCTGCTGGATAGTTCAGAAACAATAGAATTTGCAACTTAAAAAACTTTAAATTTTCAATTTGTTCAAAAATTTTTTTATTGGTTGTATATTACTGTATTTTTTTTTAACGTACTAATATAATCGTATTTCTTATTATTTTGTCATTTAAAAATTGAAATAGACATTAATAAATACATTTACGAATGTTGTATATTTTTTATATATGGTGTAAATTATCAATTTTTTCAGATAGTTAAATCCTAATAGGTAGCAAATAGAAAATTATGTGTAACTACAAAGAAAAAGCAAGATATCAATAAACTATGTAATCAGAAAATTTCGGCTGCTCTGTCCAATTGTTGTAATAATGTATGTTTATTCTATAAAACACAATTGACTACTGCTTTAATTCTGAATTACTAAATAAATTAATAACTAATAAACAGTTTCAGCGGGCAATCAGCATTTCTCATGGAAAATTATATTTGGTCCGTCAGACTTTTTTTTTTCACATAAACAACAACTAATTAAGATAGAGCTCGGTGAAGTTCGGAGTAAAGGTCGAGTGACGTCACTGCTCGAAAACAATGTATTAGCCATGACGTCATAGATGCATAGGCAACTCGAAGCCATAGTGTACAGTTATGTTTAACTCGCTAGTACTTGCTCAATTATTTGTAAATCATAATCAAAAAATTACGAAACACTCCTTAGGTCTTACACTTTTTTATAATTATTGTCAGAACTTGATAAGTATTTTTGTTTTTTTGGAAATAAATTTTGAGTGTTAATCGTTAAAAAATCGTGATTGCTTCAATAAACAGAGGTCCGTTACGAAATCCTAAAAATTTTTTGCACAGATTTCTTCCACATTGTCTTAAAAACATCTGCAATAAGTTTCTGGTAAAAATGTTGTATAGAAAAAAGTCTAGAAGCAATTTAGTAAAATGTTGTCGCACGGCCACGTTAATTATTCCAATTTGTATCAATAACTTTTGAAATTGCAGGGTTAGCTTGATGTTGGAAAGTTCTTTTACGTTTAGAATTTCATGAGTTTTACGTTTAAAACTGTACTGCCTCGATTTATACTTTTATTTCATCGTTATTAACTAAAAAAAAGGTGGAAAGTACCAAAATTACGCTTACCATATACTTTCCTTTCTTTAGTATATTTTTGCAGTTTAGTCGCGAAAAAAAAATATAAAGCATTCTAAGCAAAATGAAACCTTCCGACATTAAGCTAACCCTGAAATTTCAAAAGTTGATATTTAAAATCAGAATAAATAACAGTCAAACGCCACAGCCACGCGGCCGTGCGACAAAATTTTACTGAATTGCTTCTAGACCTTTTTTTATACAAAGTTTTTACCTAAAACTTATTGCAGATGTTCTTGAGACGATGTGCAATAAATCTGTGCAAAAAGATTTTGGGATTTCGTAACGGACTTTTGTTTATTGAAGCAATCACAATTTTTAACGATTGACACTCGAAATTTATTTTCAAAAAAATAAAAACACTTATTAAGTTCTGACAATAACTGTAAGAAAGTGTAAGACCTAAGGAGTGTTTCGTAATTTTTTGATTATGATTTACAAATAATTGAGCAAGTACTAGCGAGTTGAACATTACTGTACACTATGGCTTAGAGTTGCCTATGCATCTATGACGTTATGGCTAATACATCGTTTTCAAACAGTGACGTCACTCGTCCTTTACTCTGAACTTCAACGAGCTCTATCTCAATTAGTTCTTGTTTATGTAAAAAAAGAAAAAATACATGTTCAATATTTTTTGATAATTCATCTGACGGACCAAATTGATTTTTTATGAGAAATGCTGATTTTTTCCGGTTGTCTAGTCCTAGGTGCCTGGTTTTTACTGTAATTCGATTCCGTATTTTGCTGAATTTTACGGGTCTTTCAATATCTGTTTGATCGGCGTTATAACGGACGTTAACGTGTCTTATTTCCTGCCTTAGGAGAGCCAACTTAGTTATTCTTGACGTAGTAGTATAACATTGTATTAAGACAAATTTTTTCTTTTTTACCAATACAGTAATCATCTGTTATGAAATGTCATTATCCCGCAACGTTGTCAGAAGTATGTGATATCCAGCAAACTTTGTCTATTAACATCATGATTACAAGTTTAATACACCTTATCAGTGAGTATAATACACATAATTACATAGCTAATGATATTTTGTATTAAAAAGACATTGTATGCGATTTGGAGATCTCAACTTATAGCTGTTAAGATATACTTTGCTAGATTTCGGCATTATTTTGGTTTGCAAACGATATTTTTTTTTGCACGATCTGCATGTATCGGAAGGTCTGCCCCATTCCTGTAAGAATTGTCATCGTAGCATGTTATTTATTTTAAAATCGAATGAAATATTCGGTGTATACTCTTACTTATTAAATACATGATATGGCAATAAACATTAGGAGTGTGCCAGTGTATTAGGTTATTTTGTTGTAGGTACCTAAGTTGTATCAAATTTTCATTCTTAATAACCCATGTGATAAAAACAATAAATATTTTTGACTTTAAATATTTGTTTTACCTTTGAATATTAGGTTAAAGTATATTGGAATATTTGGTTAAAGGAGCTAGAGATTCATATCTATGCATTTATTTGAAATTATTTTGAACCAGTGGATAAATAATTCATCAATGAACATCTAAATAGGGTGTTCTTATTTGGTGATGTGGTTTAAGGTGCGTGGATTTTGATGTATCTAAATTTAGTATTAAACTTAAGTGTACGGATTTTGGATAAGTATCTGTTTCATCAGATGTATCACTGACGGTCACGTTTTTTATTTCCTGTCTTAGTACACTAATGTTGGTTATTTTTGACGTAGTAGTACACTGTATTTAAACATAAGTTTTTTTTTTGACTAATTTGGAGCTTTCTTGCCCTAAAAAATGTTTGGTTTTTTCCCTTGTCAAAAGCATGTGCTATCCAGCAAACCTTGTCCTTTTACATCATGATTAAAAGTATAATACACCTATATAGTAAGTATAATACAAAAAATATATTGCTAATCATATTTTGTAGGAAAAAAAACATTTTTTAATTGAGATATCTTAGCTTATCACTGCTCGGATATAGTTTACTAGACTACATCACAATTATGGTTTGCACACAATTATTATTATGATAATCTAAAAACATATTGAATGGAGAAATCAAAATGAAAACAAATTAATAATTCAAATGCATGAACTTATAATTAAGTTTCGTGTGTGTGTATTGTAGAATAGGTTATGAGATCATGAGAGTGAGCTGAGGAGAAGACGAGGGGGAGGTGGAGGGGAAGCTGCGAGGAGCGAAGGAGAAGCGAAGTTGGTGCGGGGGGAGCAAGGGGGAGCTAACACAAAAAAAAATGGGTTAAGTATCACGTAAAAATGAACGAATTACTATGTGATTTGAGGGGGAGCTGAGTCGGAGCGGGGGGAGCGAGGGGAGGCTGGAACATACTTTTGTTCACACAACTATTAATTGTAACTTTTTTTGAAACAATCTTACTGTTATATTTGGTATGTCGTTTGATAAAATGTTTTTAGGAAAGTCTTTCAATACATTTTGCATTTCTTTCCATTTAAGATTGCATGTAACAGTTATAAATAAATCTGGTCCACCACATTCTCTCATAATTGCCATCGCATCTTGATAATATTGTTGCATGTATCGTGGTCCGCCTATATATCTCAAAGGTAAAATAAAAAATTTTCAATTTTATTTCATTTTTTCAAAATTTTGTGTGATGTTTAATGCACTAATAATCTAATAAACCCTGACAACATTCGATACGTTAATTGATTTGATTTTTTTCTTAAAAGTTCATCTGATTATTTGTAATCATAATATAAGCATTTAAAAAAAATTGTTGTGTTAATTTTTCTGATATTAATGAGGGATGTTTTAATAAAAATGAGAAAATTTGTAATAAGAATTTTTCAAAAAAATTTAGTGATAGTACATCTATAAAAAAAATGGTTATTTAGAATACAGAAGGAAAAATAATATTTTAGATCGAAATATATATAGAATGAAAAATAGTAATGAACAAATTTTAGTTGATAATTTAATGGTTGTACCGTACAATAAATTTTTTTTTGATAAAATATAATTGTCATATAAATGTTGAGTACTGTGCATCAATACAAAGTATAAAATACATATATAATTATATTTATGAAGGAAACGATAGAGCATTTTGTAAAATACAAAAAGAATCAAATGCTAAAGATGAAGCTTACGATAAAAATAAACAGTATATTGATGCACGTTACTCAGGCCAAATGGAGGCAGCATGACGCTTACAATTATATTCTATTTGCTGTAGAAGCTATAGCATACTTAATTTGCCCATTTATCTTGAAAATAAGCAAAAATAGTATTTTAAGAAAAAATAATTTTTAATTTTTTAGATGATAATAAAACACAATTAAAACATAATGCAATCAGTAGTTTGAATATTATTTCTCCGAAAGACCAAGAAAATATTTTTCTAAAATTAGTTTTTAATAGAAAAAAAGGTTGTACTTTATTTGAAGATTTAAAAGTATACGAAAAAAAATTATGCAGCAGTTTGAAAGAAACAGCGATAAGTATGGGTCTTATTACACATAATTTAAAAATTTTAAACATTTTTGAAAAACCAAGTGTTATTATGCTACCAAATCAATTAAGAAATTTTTTTGCATTGCCTAAACTTGCAGGAAATATTAAAAATGATGATATATGGAGATAACATGAATTAAAATTGACTAAAGATTTCGTTAAAAATGATATAAATCAAGCTTTTTTACATATTAACAGTATTTTTGAATTAGAAAATAAGTCTTGTAAAAACTTTAATCCACCTGTTCCAGAAAGTTTTATTTTTGATGTGGAAAACGATTATAAGTAAAAAAAATACAGTAAAAAAATGTTTATTGATTTGTAACCCATATTAAATGTAGCACAAAATTATATTTTTAGATTTATATGTAATGAAAGTAATAAGATTTGTTCTATTGATTGTCCAGAATGATCTGGAAAAACATTTTTGTACAAAACTATAATTTATTATTTTATTAAAAAAATAAAAAAAAATTATATCCATGGTGTGGAGGGGTATTGCGTCAATTCTGCTTCCAAAAGGTATGACAAGTCATATAACTTTCAAATTACTGTTAGATTTAAATAATAATAAATGTTTATTTTTTAAATTTAATTTGGTTAGAAAACAATTAAGAGAAGTTAATATAATCATATGGGACGAAGCGACAATAATACGGAAGAAATTATTAGAAATTATTTACAAAACTTTCAGAGATTTATGTAACAATGACAAACCTTTTGGAGGAAAATTATTATTATTAGGAGGAGATTTGTGTCAAATTTTACTAGGTATCAAAAATAGTAATAGAAACATATAGATGCAAACAAAGTAACGTATTACAGTATTGTCAAAGCAACATAAAAAGGAGTTGATAAATCTGATAATGATATTTATATTAACTTTCTCATAGAAGTGTTAAATAACATTCGCGAAGGTCTTCCCCCACATGAACTGAATTTAAAAATAAGAGCAATCAGTATGTTGATAAGAAATTTAAATAATAATTATTGACTTTGTAATGGCACGCAATTAAAAATAACCAAATAATTTAGATTCAACATCAAAGTTAAAATCATTACAGGTTAAAAAATTTGAAATAGAGTTCATTTACCTAGAATAACTTTATGTTCTGGAAACAATACTTTTTTACCTTTCGATTTATACCGAAATTAATTTCCAATAGTATAAGCATTTGCAATGACTATAAATCAATCTCAAGGTCAGAGTTTTGATAAAATAGGTCTTTACCTAAATAAGCTGTTACTTTCTCATGGACAATTATGTGTAGCATTGTCCAGATGCAAAAATCGAGATAATATATTTATACGATTGCACTCAAATGATGACAATAGTATTGACACTATTAAAAATAAATTCAAATAAAATAATCAAAACAAAATTATTTAACTGCTTGATCACACGATAATGAATAATAAATTTATATGTTTAGGATAGGGGATTCTAGTTTGAATGTGAAAAATTTATAAGCTTTTAAGAAGTACTGGTTAAAACCTAAAAATTTTCTAAGTTTTTGAGGGTGGCTGGTAAAAACTCGAGAATTTTCTTAGTTTTTACGGGGGAGCGGGTAAAAACCTAAAAATCCTCCAAGTCTTTGAGAGGGGGCTGGTAGAAACCTGAAAAATGTATAAGTTCTGGAGAGGGTTAAGGAGGGGAGAGGGGAGGCGGAGAAGGGTACTGAAAGATTGGAAAAATGATTTAGGGGATGTAGGTGGTGACAGGGGCGAGGGGGGGCTACAAACAAATGAAGATCATGCAAATTACGTAAAAATATAACGAATTTACACGTGAATTGAGTGGGGCTGAGGGGATGGTGAGGAGGGTTAAGGAGGGGGCCGAAAAAATTTCGTCCTTAACACTATATATATATATATTCCGATATATGTATAGCTGCTTAAATAATATTTTTCCTACCGAGCGTGTACCAGGGTTGCAGAAGTGCATTTCCCGAGGTAGGAAAATAAGTTTTTTTTTCGAAATAGATGAGCTACAAGTTATGACAAGTGCAACGCGCCTTTGTACCGTAGTCGTGTCTAAAATATACAGAATAAGATAGAATGTCATAAAATTAAAAATGACTTATCTTGTTTAAACATTGGGTTTTGGGGATCATTTGTTTTGTTGGCCGAAGTATTACAATTAAATCAGCGATCGGAAGCTCGAAGACTTCCACACTTAGTCCAGAGGACACCGCAGTAATTTCATAAAAGAATTATGTATGTTACTTATTATTGTTAGCAGCAAATTGTAACGCCTTCTGATACTATGTAAAATATTTCGTTTCGTACCATGTGCGCAAAGTGAAAGATACGCGCCAGAAGTGGGAGATTTTTCTATGTTTGTGTCCGAGTCATGAACGACCTTTTTCTACTAAAGTGCACAATAAAAGTTTTCGTCACAAATGTGCATCTTTTTAGGGCGATCCCTGGGCTTGGCCGAGGGTGCTTGCGAAGCAAGGCCCGAGAGATCGTTGGGATGTCCTGGTCGGATAAAAATGAGTAACGAACGCTGTTTTTTCAACCGCAGGTGTACCAGGGTTGCAAAAGTGCCCGAGGTAGTAAAATTTTACTATGTGCCTGTGATCACACTTTGCGCCTGCGAATCACTGTAAGCTCTGGAGCAGAAAAAAACTTTGGGTCCAGAGGTCCAAAAAAATTTTCTGCTCATGGGAGCAAAGATTCTTCCTAACTTTGCGCCCATGGTATAAATAAGTTAAAGGGAAATATATTATATTTGTAGTATATGTTTAACGATATGTAACATATTTGCAGGTCCTACATTTTGATTTATGATTCTTTGAAAATTTGTAGCTCTAATATAATCAGGGAAAATCTGTGTAATTATCTGGAATACACATTCAACAAAGCAAGTGGAGAGCATGGAGTGTTTGAAGGCAAAATAATGAATGTATGTTAATAATATTTCTACAATCATAATGTAAATTGACAAGGTTGGCAGGATTGCACATGATTCTGACAGCGTAGAAAAATATTCAGATTTCATAATAACTGATCTATATATTTGTAAAAAAGAAGAAACTTGTTATAATACACTTTTCTACTACTACGCCAAAAATATTTTAGTTTGCTCTTCTGAGTAAGGAAATAAAAACGTCAACGTCAGTTATAACGCTGATAAAATATATACTGAAAGACCCGTAAAATTCCGCTAAATACGGAAACTATTTCTGAACAGTGATTAGCTCAGATCTTTTTATCGGATACCATATCTTCATATTAGAAAATATCATTAGCAATATGATTCTGTGTAATATATTTACTGTAAAGGTGTATTATACTTTTAATCATAATGTTAATTGACAAGATTGACGGGATTGCACGTGGTTGTGACTGTGTAGAAAGTATTGAGATTTTATAACAACTGATCTCTATATTTTTGAAAAAAAAAATCATTTATTTTAATACAATTTTCTACTACTTTGACAAAAATAAGTCAGTTGGCTCTTCTAAGGCATAAAATAAAAAACGTCAACGTCAGTTATAACCTTAATAAAGCACATACTGAGAGACCTGTAAAATTCAGACAAACACGGACTAAACATAAAATAAAACGAATGCACTTAGGATCAAACAACCAAATAGTATCTCCCTCTCGAACTGTTTATTTATAAATAATTTATATAGTAATTCCGAATGTATGCAGAGTGATTGTGTTCAAAAATAATTTATCACTAGCATCAGACAGATCGACTGATTCATGTTGATAATGGAAAAAAACAAGGTTCTTGCATACTGACATTACGTTGTAATCCAGGAAACAATAACTTAAATGTAATCGGCGAAGGAGTCCCAATCACAAATACTGGTATTTTCATACAAGATATGATAAGCACTATTTTCCGTGTTTTATATTTATTGTATAGGTATATTATTATTTTGATCATGATGCAAACAGACAAGGTCTGCTGCATTGCACATGCCTTTAACAACAGAAAGATCCAATTAGATTTAAGGGCAAGTGAGGACCATATTTTACAAAAAAAAAACATGTGTTTTTATACAATGTTCCACTACCACTTTGAAAAATAACCAACATTGTTTCAGTATAGAGAAATATATAAAATGTGACAAATAGTAATACGGCTGAGAAAAAAGATAAAAGATAGGTAAAAAGTGAGCTTTACATCGATATTTTATTCGAATACATTATAACGTACATGAATAAATTCAAATAATAAAATTTACTTAGAAAAATTTAACATTTATTAATAAATAATTTAGATACAAATTTAAATTAATTTCGAAGAAAAGAAAAATAGCATTATTAAATTCTTTAAGAAAAAAATGTAAAAATATAATTCAATATAATAAACAAAAAAAAACAAATTATTAAAGTAAAAACTTTGTATTGGTTTTACAAAATAAGTTATTAGAAAGAAGAGATGTTATAATAATTACATTAGCAATGATGGAAACGCGTGTTTATCGTAAGTATCGTAAGTATAGAAAAAAGTAAAGTCATTGTATTAAAAAATGTTTTAAAATACTTGGGGACTAATGCATTAAGTAATACTTCTTCGGCGAACAATGTATGTTGATTCGGCTTATTTGACACGTAGACAAGCCGATATGGATGATTCCGCAGTAATGTGTTCAGCGATGATCCCAGCACTTATTTATAAATTGTAAAAATGTATGTCTACATTATTTTATTTATTTATTTATTTATTTATTTATTTACTGACCAGAGTATACAACAAGATACAAAATAGCAGCATACAATAATAGCAATACTATTTTCCTGCAGAGGTAAAATAAATTTACCTGTTCGCAGGCCGGT
>JAPYYV010006242.1:0-14518 GCA_030522625.1 Copidosoma aretas | reverse complement strand
GCGAAGACGTTGAAGATGACGAACGCTCCGGTCGACCCAGCACGTCAATAATCGATGAAAATGTGAAAAAAGTGGAAAAAATGGTTATGAATGATCGCTAAATCACAATTAGAGTTGTTGCTGATAAAGTTGGCATATCAATTGGCTCCTGTCATAACATTTTTTCAAATGTTTTGGGCATCAAACGAGTAGCAGCAAAATTCATTCCAAAACTGCTGAATTTTGACCAAAAAAACAATCGCATGAACATCGCTCAGAAGCTGCTAAATGACGTCAACGACGATCTAAGTTTGCTTAAAAGGGTCATAACTGGTGATAAAACACGGGTGTACGGTTATGATGTTAAAACCAAAGCACAATCGTCCACCTGGAAGCATTCAACGTCACCAAGAGCGAAAAAAACACGTCAAGTTCGATCAAATATCAAGGTTTTTCGATTATAATGGAATAGTGCATCAAGGGTTCTTACCACAAGGTCGTACGGTTAATAAGGAGTATTACCTTGAAGTTATGCGACGTTTTCGTGAAGCAATCCGAAAAAAGCTCCCCGATTCATGGAAAAACAATTCATGGCTTTTGCACCACGATAACGCGCCTGCTCACTCGTCGTTGCTTGTTCGTAATTTTTTGGCCAAAAACAATACTGGAGTCATGCCCCAACCTCCATATTTACCAGATATGGCTCCGTTAGACTTTTTTCTCTTCCCAAAGTTGAAGAGACCCATGAAAGGACGGCGGCTTTCCACGATTGAAGAAATAAAGGCCGAATCGCTGAGAGTGCTCAAGGAAATACCAAAGAGTAAATATCAAGAGTGCTTCAAAGATTGGAAAAAAACGCTGGCATAAGTGTATTATATCTGGGGGGGACTACTTTGAAGGGGCCACATTGACGTAGACGAATAAATAAATATTTTTTTGAAAAAACGAAAATTCCGGGTACTTTTTGAACACACCTTGTATATACGCAATGAGAACGATCTAAAAGAGTGCCTAAAGTATGAATTCAGCAACTGCCCTGCTACTTTGTTGGATGACACAGGTATGCGGAAGACTACAAAATCAAAATTATACGAGCTTTTTACGCCGATCATGCCATCTTAAGATTTATTTAATTGCATGTTTATCATACACGGAGGTTTTTTATTGCATAGAGTAGTTTTTCACGAAAAAAAAACATATCAGATTTTGTGTCAATATAAAAATTATACAAAAAAATTTTATAAGACGAACTCGATAATAATTTTTTATGGCTACCCGGAAGATGCGAGATTAAAACACACAAAAACAGCAGAAAGATCACGCTGATTAAATATAATCTCATGTGCCTATTATATTATTGATATCAATATGGTGCCACCCGTTGCACAGTCGAAAATTTTATCTAATAAGAGCAATAAAAAACGCTCTGTCTCACACCTCATACATAAATTGACCAACTCAGATTTTGTTGTACGTCAAGCTTCCGAAGTCGCTGACGCTGTGATAGTGCATACTGCGTTTGCTGATGGTAGAAACTATTGTAATGTGATAATAGTTGGTAAGGATGTCGATTTACTTGTAATTTATACTCAAATCGGTCCACGCGAGTTCAATGTTTTTTTTCCTAAAAAAAAGTCAAGATGGTAAGGAACCACCAATGTATGATGGCAATAGCTTTCAGTTTCCCCATTTAAATACCAGTTTTCATCACAAACGGGCAGCCCTCCATGGGGGCCCCGGGGCCCGGGGGCGCTTGAAAAGCAACGCCCTAGGGACTGTTAGGCCCCCCCCCCCCCCCCCCCTGGTCGGATTCACATGAGTGGCGAGCGCTGTTTTTCCTACCGAGGATGTACTAGGGTTGCAAAAGTGCCCGAGGTCGGAAAAGAATTGATTGCACTGATTTATGCGTATATTGGCTGTAACAGCACTTCTGCTTTCTCTAATCGGGGAAAAGGAAAATTACTAAAGGTATTAGACCAAGATAAAGATCTGCAAACTGTTTGTAAAGTGTTTTACAATGACGAAGCTTTTCCAAATTATATAAACTGCGCGGGAGATAAACTAATTTAAGCTATGTGTGGGGGTGTTACTAAGGAAGAGTGTAGTTTAAATGAATGATTAGATTCTGACACCAAAAAAACAAATTTAAAATATTGTTTGTATTTTGACGTGTATTTTACGGTATATGATAAAATTACTTATGAACAATGTGACAAGTTGAGTTAAGAAATAGATGGAATCGTAATAAAAGTGCAATATAAAAGAATATGAGTTTTTTTAGTTGTGTGCAGACGCCCAAATTCATGCAACCCAGCATCTACCATATTGCACGTAAAAATGTTCAAGTAAACTTTTTTTTTTCAAACAGTTTTTACACGCGTTAAAATCAAGAACCCGAACAAAGTGATAAGAAATATCCTATAAAGTAGACAAAAAATTTCTTAATGGAAAAAACCATGACTAATTAACCAATTGCGATAGATACTTATTGTTGTAAATAACTATTATTACAAAAATGCTATCGCAATAATTACTTTGAATTCGTGTAAAAATATCCTGTATCAAACGAAATTTTTTGCAATATTGTACGTTAAAAACAACGGAGTAACATCAATTTGTTTATATTGCAAAATTGAAATTAATAAGAAATTGTGGTTAAAATAGCAAAAAAAAAAGTTTTTATTTTATAGTAACAAAGTTTGAACGATTCCTGATGTAATGTATGGTTAAGGGTATCTAAAGACATCTCAAACGGTTTTTCGTTTTGGGATGTCATTTTGAATGTTGGCAAAAAATCTTTGCGCATTGATGAAAATCCTCATCAGAGGTATCAAATCTCAAATTTCGAAGCGTTTTTTTTTAAAAACATAAGATCAAATGATGCTGCGATATTGAAACTTTTCATGACGATTTTTGTTTTTTTTTTGCACTATAACTCCGCGAAAAATTATCAAAACATGATTTAACACGTACAAATCGATAGATAATCATCTAACGAACAAATTATTTTTGACTATCTTTGCATTACGACGTCCCTTAAAAAATTCGTAAACGAAATTCTGAAAAAAAACCGGTTGATTTTCAGTATTTGTTCAATAAATAAAAATGCCGGCATGCTTATTGGACAAAACTATTTTTCCACATATCCTGACCATAATACGAACCGATTTTAACCGCAAAAAATACGTTATTGACCATTTCTTTGGGCTTAAAGCACCGGCCTATTGATCAATTGTTTGTGAATCATAATCAAAAAATTATGAAATACTCCTTAGGTCTTACACTATTTTATAGTTATTTTCAGAACTTGATAAGTATTGTTGTTTTTTTGGAAAACAATTTTGAGTGTTAATCGTTGAAAATAGTTATTGCTTCAAGAAACAAAAGTCAAACAAAAGTAGGAAAGTATATGGATAGCGTAATTTTGGTACTTTAGACTTTTATAAGTTAATAACGATCGAATAAATGTTAAAATTGGGGCAGTATATTTATAAACTTAAATCTTATTTGATTCTAAGCGTTGAAAAACCTTTTGACATCAAGCCAAACCTGAAATTTTAAAAGTTATCTAGAAAAATCAGAATAAATAACAGTCAAATGTCACAGCCACTTGGCTGTGTACGGAAAGAAATTTCGGATCAAGAGAGTAGAAGGGTCTGTACTGTTGTAGTCCAAGCGAATGTTGAAGTATTACGATTTAGTGCTTGGAGACCTACAGTACGATACTTGTATAGATACAGTCCGTTGCTACGTCGACTGCTGCAGCTCAAAGAGTGGGGCGCCTGCAGTCCAAGCTTTCGACTCTCAGAGTACAAACTCTCGACTCAGCCGTATTTACTATATATAGGATGTATATTATATAGCATATATAACAACACATCTGGCACGCTATAACAAATAACATGCAAATACGCAATAATACATCAAGTGCAGCGTGAAGTGTATACACTTAATGTACGCTATTACGTTCCGAGGCAAAGGTTTGTTGTTGTTACAATTGCACATACATTGCAACCTTACAGGTACTATAATGTAAGAAATATTATTTAAATTTATCTATATATATTATGCATCAACATTGACATTTTCAACACATTAATCTCATGCATGTGCGGATTAATAGTCCAACACACTAGACAACCATTATATTTTAATCAAAAACATTTTTTTACATCAGAAGTAATTAAATTTTGGCTCTGTATTGTATGTCTTAGTTGTATTTACGTGTAATTTTATTCCATTTTGGCTTTGTTTTAAATCAAATTTAGTTATAGTTTCTGGTTTCTCTGTTATTAAGAGATTATTTTTAAAAAACCTTGCAGACACAATTCAAACTACACAGTTGAATGAGTTCACAAAAAACGATAGTTAAATTTAAAAAGCTTAATAACAGACAAGAGATATTTTTGGTATTTTTTAAAATAAATAATTTTAATGGTGTTTTTTATGAACTACAGTCTTTCACTAAAAAAATGTTGCTGAATTCTCATACAAATCTACTCTTGCTGTAAAAATTAAAGTGACTAAATAAGTTTATTATTATTAATAATACCAAGTGGTCATTTACGAAAATAGGCTCGAACTCAATCTATAAAGATTTTAAATAGTGGTCACGCTATATATCAAATGACGTACAGCTGCTATATTCAATTGCTATGTGTATGTATATTTAAGTAATTGTATGCACATAAACACATATCTAATTTAGTAAATACGGCTGAGTCGCGAGTTTGGACTCTGAAAGTCGAAAGCTTGGACTGCAGGCACCCCGCTCTTTGAGCTGCAGCAGTCGACGTAGCAACGGACTGTATGTATACAAGTATTGTACCGTAGGTCTTCAAGCGCTGAATCGTAATGCTTCTACGTTCGCTTGGACTACAACAGTACAGATCCTTCTACTCTCTTGATCCGAAATTTCTTTCCGTGTGGAACGAAATTGTACTAAATTTCTTCTAGACCTTTTTCTATACAACATTGTTACCTGAAATTTTGAGATGATGTGAAACAAGTCTGTGCGAAAATTTTTTAGGATTTTGTAACAGACTTTGGTTTATCGAAGCAATTAAAATTTTCGAAGTGACACTTAAAATATTTTTCCAAAAAACCAAAAATACTCATCAAGTTCTGACAATAACTATGAAAAGTTGTAAGACCTATGGAGTATTTGATTATTTTTTGATCATGTTTTACAAACAATTGAGCAGGTACTAGTGAGTTGAACATAACTGTCCACTACGCCTTAGAGTTTCCTATGCATCTATGCCTTCATGGCTAATACATCGTTTTTGAGCATTGACATCACTCGTCCCTTACTAGGAACTTTAAAGAGTTCTGTTTCAATTAGTTCTTGTTTACGTGAAAAAAGAAAAAAGTGCGTTTTCAACATTTTTTGATACTCTACCTGACGAAACAAATAGAATTTTACATTAAAAATGCTAATTATGTTAAGATAAGTTAAGCATTGGAGGAAGTCGATGAGTGTATTCAAATTTTTATCCCATATCCACTATGGTAAGTCCAGCCCAGTTGGCTAGAGGTCGGCTTTGGGATCCGGTGGTATCTGGTTTAAATCTGCAACCAGAATCTTTTTTTTTTTCTTTACTTTAAAATTATTCTAAACGATGCTTTTTATATTTTACTTGTCCGGAAGAATTTCCTTGACAAATAAAAACTGCTGGTTTCTTCGATGAATTAAATAATTTCCGAATAAATTTGATCTATACGGCACACAGGGTTACCAAAGTATTATTCTTGAATACTTGAAAGAATTTGTACTTGTGTTCGGAAATTATTCTGAAAACTTTTTTATGTACCTTAAAATTTAGTGTTTAAAAAAACTTTCTCGATTGTTCAATAACAAAATAGAAATCACTTTTACTTCATTTATTTTGGTGAACCAAATTTTCGAAATTCTTACTTCGTCAAGCCTAAGACTAAAACTATTAAAAGATTTAAATTAATGCACAGAAATATATAATGAATGATTACAAGTACGGGCCGATAAGTATATGGAACACCTCATCATTACAACCCAGAGGCTACCGTAGCTCAGTTGTATGTCTTTTGTTTTCGAACGCAAAAATCGTGGGGTCGAATCGTTTAGATGTTAATTTTTTTTCATCAGGACTTTTAGTAAGTGTTTTTTTTTGTTCTAAAGTATGCTCGTTATTACCTTATATATTTCATTATTTTTAATAGATGCAAAAATGTAACATAGTATATAGAACGCTTTCACAGTGAAACTGTCTTGCAATATGAATAACCTGCTAAATCGTACCTACATTACTTTATTTTCATATTTTTTTGAGGCAAAATTAGTTGATGAATTAGAAAAATATGAAACGAAAATTTCTATTACGTAACATATTTAAAAAATAAGCCGAAGGTCATTTCATTCTATATTTACTTTTCAGTCATAAGGAATTTAAAAGTTAAATTTTTTTTTTAAATTGTCAGTGGCCGAAAGATAATAATTTGTATTTAATTTCGTTTGATTTACATATCATTTTGTGGACTAAATTAAAAAAAAATTCACCGCGTCCTACTCAAGGTCGAAATACACAAAATTAACATCTACAAGTTATTTGACCCCACGATCTCGGTGTTTGAAAACAAAAGACATACAACTGAGCTACGATAGCCTCTAAGTTGTTATGATGAGATGGTCCATATATTTATCGGCCCGTACTTGTAATCATTATTCATTGGTGATACTTTGGTAACCCTGTGTGCCGTCTGGGTATGGATCAAATTTATTCGAAAAATAATAAATTCATTGAGAAAACCTGCAGTTCTTATGAGTTAAGGAAATCTTACGAGAAGAGCCAAATACAAGAAGCATCGTTTAGAATAATCTAAACGTTAAAAAAGAAAAAATGCTGTATGAAGATTTGAACCAGGTTCCATCAGATTTAAAAGCTGACGTCTAGCCAACTAGGCCAGACTCACCATGGTAAATGTGTGATAAAAAGTTTAATGTTCTTATCGACTTTCTCTAATGTTCTACTTGTAGTAAGTAAAGTATGTTTTACATCGACTTTCTCCAATGTACTTCTCAAGAGAAACAATCGGCCTGTGCAGTTGTACCTTATATAGACGTAAATTCTTTCTTGCCTATCGAATCCGCTCTGGCCAAGTGGATACGGTGCTCGACCCTCTATATTTTTTGGTTCAGGTTTGAGAACTACCATTCTCGTTCAAGCAAATTTTTTTTTTTAATAAAGAGTGGTTTTCCTTATTTAAGAATAATTTTAAACATTTTTTAAACACTCAAAATTATTGAAATCGTGGCGAAAATGGAGTATGCCATGACATGTGTTCAGCACGTAGTTACAAGCACTTTACACGATTCTGACACATGTCTGTTAAATGTCTACTTTTGTACTTCTTTCTTTTTGAAAATTCAATTAGTCTAATACAGTACAAGTCTCGAATTATTTAACTGCAATAAAATTGCACATGCAACGGAGATAGTTTGTATAGGACTATTTATCGCTGAAAATATTTTCCATATTGCTTGTAACAAGAACAGAATTTATACACGTATCTTTGTACTCTTTTGTAATGTATCACTTTTAAATCTTGCAATGATATATTTCTTATCAGTGATATAAACGAACTTGACCTGATACATTTTAAATTGTGTAGTCAGGAAATATATTTCAAGCAATCAGTCCTTAAGAAAAAAGTACTTAAAGCCTATTGTAAATGAAGAAGATACACTAATTAATGAGCAATAACGAATATTTTATAAATAATTAATAATTTTTAAACTTTATGCTACTATAAATGTTAATTAATAAATGAAAAAAATTGTGACAACCTGTGGGACAAACTCGTTATCAGCAGGTCCAAAAACAAGAACCTAGCTGATTAAGCAAGACACTCACGAAGCCTGTCACAAAATGTTCCATGTACTTATCGACTTTTCCATGTTCTTAAATTATCTTTCAATTTTTGACTAATTATTACACTTTTCTAGAAAAATGGTTCCTACTTCAACCAAATCAAAGTTTTTGTTCATCATTGATGGATTTAAGGTATCAACAACAAAAACTTAGTTTTAAAGGATAATACGATTTGCTTAGCAATTTGGCAATTACGCAAAATCAAAATTCTTTAAGATCACTTTAGGAACTTTTTGCTTTAATATGAATTGATAAAAATGTGAAAAAAAGGAATAAAATATGTATCAACGATAGGTAATTATTCTTTAGGAAATAATAAACATTGTTAGACAGAATTTTTATGTAAATTGAAGTAGATTAAATATAATCGATCCGTGTGGAGGATAGGATTAACTAAAGTAACCATATTTACTGTAGCTTAGTGGTAATGTGAATGCTTTTCACATGAAGGCTCTTGGTTTGAGTCTCGTTTCCAACGTTTGAAAAAAACATTTGCAGAATTTTGATTTTATTTTATTTATACTTAATAAATTTTTGAAAACTTAATTATCAAGACATAACCCAATGCGAGTATCAATACCTTATAAACTCTTATTTCACTAAAACATACATTTTCCAATGAATTCATCAAATTAACCTGAGTACTATATACATTCATTTAGAGTTGTTTTTGCCGTCTTGATAAGTTACACGTTTGTTGAGCTATACTGTAAAAATTTTTTGATAGTATTAAAGAATGATTATCGTTACGGACCAGAAGCCTATCTTAACTTATACATAAGTAATGACTTTTAATCATTTATATATTTTAAATAAATATGTATAGCTGGTTTTTTTTGCGAAAACTCAATAGACCTGAAACAATAAGTTACAAAATTTTATTATTATCTGAATGTAAAAAAAGGCTTTCACGCTTGATCACTCTTCTATTTTTTTCTTATTTGATGTTTTATGCTTGAAAAGCATTTAAAATTTGTGCTTAATTTTTCCAAAAATCAATTAAAATTGATCACTGAAAATTTTTCCATCTTTTGATACAATCTATAAGGATACCAATAATACTGAAACAAGTATATTTTTAATTTATTACTACGGGACCGTACCTTTTTTATTGTTAATTCTTGTATTGCTATTTAAAATTTTAGTTATTGAATAAAATCACTTTCAGACGCTTATAAATATCCAGGGCTTCAATAAAAATTATAATTATTGAATACACAAGAAACAATATACAAAACTTTTGCGTCTAAAAATAAACGGTGAAATACAGGCTTTCTGTATCACGAAATCATAAGATTAAGATATTTGCAATGTAAGCCGCCAATTTATAAATTATTCCTTTTAAATTATCAATTTAATTGCTAGTGTAGTTTTTTTAAACTACAATAAAATTATCTCTCAGATTAGAGCAGAGAGTCAAAACTTACATAAGTCATTAAAGTATACATTTCAATTACTCCTAAAAATGTATACCAATAGAAATAAATAGCAAGAAAACTTTTATTTGAAGCACGCACATTCTTTATTTCACGAGTCATTCAACAATAAAATATATTGGTAAAGTTTTAATTCCATGTGTATTTCTACGTTCGGAAAAATTCATCAACGCATTTGTGAACTTACTTAAGATCATATCTTACTCACGGCAAAAATAATCAGAACTAGATTCGGGATGTATGTTTATAATCATAACCTTAAAATGTGCCAAAAATAGCAATAAAAATAAATAATTTGCAGATGCCGAGATTCAAAGGTTTTCCCAGCTAAAGTGTAAGTACTACTATTCCTCTTGGCCATCGCCATCACTGCTTTAGTACAGATGTAGTACATAAGTTGTGCCTACGGCTTGGGTTATATGTGGTTGGATAAGTTAGAGTGGATGGGTTTGGTTTAGGAGACTTTAACGAGCTGAACTGTAGAGGCTAACAGCCACGAGCTTCTATTCTGCTATACTTTACTATGAGCGACACTACCACACAGTGTGGTAGCAGTGTTATGGAATCGCTTTTGCTGATCACTGAGTATAAGATCACTCGAAATTATAGAAGCTTTTTTGATAAAGTAGTGGCGATTTTATAGAATGTGTCTATAGTAGGCAAAAAATGGCATAAAAGTAAATGCATTACATCGCCGGAACCAACCTGCTAATGAACGTATCTTGATAATCTTATATTATTGCAATATCAATTAGACAAAAGTTATTTGCAAGTTGAATTATGTGTAGTGTACAAAAAACATATTAAAAGTATTTGTTATAGCTTTGATAGTTGTTATATTAGTTTTTAAAGTAATGGGTAATTTTTTTTTTAATAAGAGCAAGTGTATTAACATAAAAAAAAGGTACTGTATGCGTTTTATATATAGGCACTCGGATTTTTATGCTTAACTGAATCACATATTTTGTCATTTGGCGTCTGTGCACGTATCTAAAATGCTAGCCCAAGCAATTGTATTTTTAATGTTCTAATAATTTGAACATTATTATCAAAAAAAAAAAAAAATGACATTAAAATGGTATTTTAAAAAGACAAGAAAAAAAAATATCATTATAAAAAATAAATTAAAATATCATTTAATTATTATTTGGTAATTAAAGAATAAAGCGACTCATGGTTCTTAAAAAAATAAGCTAAATATTTCTAATCTAATAAAAAACTTTGTACATTTATATGATGATTAATTAAATGACTTATTTTATAAATATAAAAGATTGGGGGGGTTAGCGTGCGAAGTGCAAAAAAGGGCGGGTACCCACTAGTATATATACATATATTCCTATGATACATAGTTGTATGATTTTTGGGTAAGTACTGGCTCGCCTCCGCCCTCCAATCCCCCGCCCTCCCGCTCTTCCTTAGCTTCCGCCGAGCTACCCCACAAAAAAGGTAAAATTCGTTTCTTCTTACCGTGAAATTTGACTTTAGATAATTTAAGCTAGCTCCCCCCGCTGCCCCCACCTCTCTTGCAGCTCCATACCTGACTCTCTCCTACCTCTCCCTAAGTTCCCCAAAAAACGTGTTCTTCCTTTCGTAATAAATTTTTACAACACTATTACTTTTTTATATTCATAAAAATACCTATATAAAAAGAAAATTTTATAAAAATTTATTATGTAACAATTAATAATAATAAATAGAATAACAATATACATAATCGTGCACCAGATGTTTATGATTATACGAATCGAAGCCCTGAAAGCAATTTCATATATTTAATATATATATATCTTTCTATATTATCTTCTCATATTATATCGTTGTATGGTTTTAGGATAGGTACTAGCTCCGACCCGCTCCACCCCCCCTCTACCCCTCAGCACCCACCCAAAATAAGGTAAAATTTGTTTCTTTTTACGGTGAAATATGACCTCAAATAATTGTTGCTAGCTCCCCCCGCGCTCCACTCAGCTCCTTCTTAGATCCCCATCAGACTCCCCCCTACCATTTCCTAGCTTCCTAATAAACGTGTTGTTACTTTCGTTATAAATTTTGACAAAACGATTACATTCTTATAAGTATACAAATACCTATATTGAAAACAAACTTCTATGAAAATTCATCATGTAACAATTATTAGTAATAAATAGAATAACGATATTTATAATCGTGCACCAGAAATTTATCATTATGCGTATGAAAGCCGTAAAAAAAATCCTGTACATTGAAAATGTATATGCATACATCTTCCTATATTATCTTCCTATATTATACAGTTGTATCGTTTTAGGGTGAGAACTATATCCCTCCCGCTCCCCCCCCGTTCCCCATCAGCTCCGCCCCAGAAAAGGGTAAAATTCGTTTCTTTTTACCAGGAAACATCACTTAAATATTTTAAGCTAGCTCTCCTCCAGTCCCACACAGCTTCCCCTCAGCTCCCCGCCAGCATTCCCCCTACCTTTTTCGAGCTCTCCTCCAAGAGTGTTTTTTCTTTTGTAATTAATTTTGAAAACACTATTACTTTCTTATAAATATAAAAATATCTCTATAAAAAACCAACTTCTATGAAAATTGATTACGAAGCAATTATTTGTAATAAATAGAATAGCGATATTTTTAATCTTCTCATATATATGATGCTTAACAGGATTATTTTTACAAGAATACATCCATCTTAAAAAATAAATGTCTTGCGGAAAATAGAAAACAGAAAAGACACAGGAAAAGACAGAATTATAAAATACTGTTTTAACAATCTACAAATAATATGGACTATTAAATTAACAAACAAACTTCATAGCTTATAGACTAACACACATACTATCGAAGCGTGGGTAATAGAATTAATCTATCAAGTTCACAACTCAAGGATGAAGTAGAAGTACTTCAAAACTACAGAGAAGTGACTTTTTAAATGAGACATACAAGATTTACTAAATTATAATCTCTAAAAATGCAGAAAAACTTGTAAAGAAGGAAAAACATGATAAAAAAGAATTATGCTGCTATGAGAACAAAAGAAAGAACAAGATACCATACTATTGTACTAAATGATTTAATTAAAAGCGAAAATTTATTAGAAATGAGTATAAAAATGACAAAATGTTAAAAAAAATCTAAAAATATACAAATAAAAACAGCTAATTACGATCAGGTGCTAACAAATTTATTAAGAACTATGAAAGAGAAGAGGCATTTGTGCCCATAAAGCCTGGTACTTTGAGTTTATTTATCTAAATAGGCGTTAAGTAGATCCAAAATAATACAGGAGGTGTAACGGAAGGCAAATTTAAAACAAACTGTCTCAAATTATTTAATGACGTTGTTTAAGGCACCTAGCATATTAAAGACGGAAAACATATGCAGAAAGATTGAAATATATCAAGGACAAAAAAATACTAGAAAAAAAGAAAAACAAGAGAAAATGTTGATTTTCAGAAACTAACAAGAGATTAAAGCCGATATGTTTGAATATATATTGAATGAATTAGAAGTTTAAAACTAGGACATCGACCAAAAAGTGTGGTTCCGAACACCAAATTTTCCTCGTACGGAAAAAAGCGACAGATTGGGAGCAAAGGGTAGTTAAAGCAGTTATAGGCTTAAGCATAAGAGTTAACGTAGGAAAGTTAGATCAAAGATTATTTTTCATGGATTAAAAGATACTAGTATATTGCACATACGTAGCAGAGACTTATGTACGAAAGGGGGGACTCCCCGTTCCTCGCTACTCTAAGCGAAACTCCCAAACCTTCTCAAACCATCTGATCTTCTAAAACCCTTATCACATTTTTTTCAAATTTTTTCTTCATGTCCTTCATTATATATTTATAAATGTCTATATAAACGTGTCGATTTTTTAAAATTTTTCCAAATTCTAACAAATTAAAATAATGTTTTTTACCATGTTCTTTGAAAAGTGAGATTTGTCTGATGTTGAACTGTTTATATCTTTAATACATTATTTATTAAATTTAAATTGCAATAAATTTGAGTATTAAAAAAAAAATAAAAAAATTTTAAATGTTAAGATATAATAAATTATTTTAATGTAACATATTTTAAATCTCTTACAAATTTTTGAATTTTCCTTCACAAATTAAACAATACATCGAGCAGAAATATTTAATTCATGATAACCAAACATTGGAATATACGCAGTTAAAATATCCTAAACAGTAGGGAGTCTCTTTATTTTAAAAAGAATCATATAATCACTAGAAATTATAAAAGCTTTTCAAATAGAATGGTGTTGATTGTATTAAATGTGTAAATAGTGCTCAGAAAACATAAAGTAAATGTAAAGTAATTTTTAAAAAAGAGCTGGTGAGTGGGGCCAAAAAGGTATCATATTTGTTCTATATAAATGCACTCGGTAATATGTGCTAAGTTGAGGTTGATTATTTGTTATCTTAAATTACAATCCATCACGTCTGTGTATCTGTCCGAGGTCCTAGCCCAAAGAATCGTTCTTTCCAAAGATCTATTATTTTTGAAATAAAAAGTATTTTTAATAGCAATTTTTTCAAAACGGCGTTAAAAAAATTAATTATTTATAAATAAATAAAAATAAAGATATATATCAATAATTATCTTTTTAATTGAATAATAAAGCAATTATAAGCTTCTATAATAAATATAAGACGAATTGATTACACAGGACCCCAAGAAAAAAACGTCAGGCTACCTATAAGCGAATATACATACTATATGTTTTTCGAGGTGCTGAATCGGATTCCGGTGTCCATATTGCTCCAGCACGTCAGAATTTTTTTCTAACCTCAAAAAACACCAAAAATAAAAGTAAAAAACGAAAAATTAAAAAAAAAAAAAAAAATAAAAGTCAGGGTACCAAAAAGAAAATATACATACCTTATGTATTATGAGGTTCTAAGTCCTAATCTGGTGTCTTAGTTGCTCCATCGTGCCACAATTTTCACCTAACCTCAAAAAACACCGGAAGTAAACAGAAAAATCGCAAATTCTCTGCTCTTACTGCAAAGCAATACACAATTAGGATTAATAAATTGACAACTATATTTTTACCAGTAAATTCACTCTATTTACTGTTGAAGTAACATTTATGACATTGCAAAGAATTTATAACCTCAAAAATCCCCAATACCTTACGAAAAAGGGAAAAAAATTAGGATCGATTTCAATTTGTCTATTAAACAGTTGTAGTCATAGTTAACA
>JAPYYV010006241.1:0-14518 GCA_030522625.1 Copidosoma aretas | reverse complement strand
TGGGAAGCTGCTGTCAAATCGACAAAACATCACCTTAAAAGAGTTGTCGGTGAACAGATTTTTACATTTGTCGAGTACTCAACTCTTCTTGCTCGTATTAAAGCATGTTTGAACTTTAGACCTCTGTCACCCTTGACCGACGACCCACAGGATTTGGATCCTCTCACTCCTGCCCACTTTTTGTCTTTTCGGCCTTCTGATTCAATCCCTGAACCTGATTATTCGTCAGAAAAGTTGTCTCCTCTAAAGAGATGGAAGTTATTGTCTCAATCACTTCAGACTTTCTGGAAGAGATGGTCTAGTGAGTACCTTTCTCCCCTACAAACTCGATCGAAATAGTTTTCACCGCAACGTTCAATACAAGAAGGTGACCTTGTTCTAATTAAAAACGAGCCAATATCGCCGTGTAAGTGGCCATTAGGTAGAGTCATTGAAGCTTACCAAGATACAGAGTCGCTTGTTCGAGTCGTGAAAGTAAAAACTCGCAGGTGCGTATAGCGGGCACGTGCG
Source organism: Copidosoma aretas (assembly GCA_030522625.1). Taxonomy (NCBI): domain Eukaryota; kingdom Metazoa; phylum Arthropoda; class Insecta; order Hymenoptera; family Encyrtidae; genus Copidosoma; species Copidosoma aretas. The sequence continues at coordinate 14,008 of JAPYYV010006241.1, read as the reverse complement.
TGCTTCGCCAGACGCGTGCAAAAATAGCATTTGAATGCGAGTCAACCGCTATTTTATTCGTACTACTCCCAAGCCTGTATAATATGTACGTACATGTAAAGGCTGTGGTATGGTGCCTTGTACTCTCAGCTTGCTTGTATAGCCGTAAGCAACAGAGGAAGCGACTTCCGGTTTTGCTCGTGATGAGTGTCTGCATGCATGTATTTTTACTAGCGCTAGTACAATAAGTATACTCTATTATTTACATATTTATATGTGTATATGAATGAAATGCATTTTTTTATAATTTAACGGTACCTAACCAACGTTCTTAACTCGCTTTAATTTTGGAATTGTCGCGGAGTGAGCCAACTCCCGGTGCTCTAAGTCGTTTGCTGAAAGTGAGAGTATTTCGTCCCGAGAGTACGTCTGCACATATCAGTAAGGCTGACGACGTGCAATTTGCCTTAGGCACCTGCGTAGTGCGGCATCGAACGGTTATGAACGCGCTTATATATGAACTAATGGCGTTTTTCGCCACTTGAGAGTTGGGCCACAAAGGTGTCGTTAACCATTTAGCGGGTGACATGGAAAAGTGACGCGCAAGGCGGTATGACACGAGAGACACGAGTCACCACAGGACTCTTTACCACTATCGACGAGGTTGTAGCAAGGAGGAGAGACGATACCGACAGATGTCGAGATGGAAGGCGAGATGGGCGAAGTTATAGAAAAATGCCTTTTTTTCTTTTTTCTGTAGGATCTTCGAATCCTTCGCGCTCTAAAGATGTCACAGATACGATTTGCCGGTTGTATGTTCGATGGTCGTTAAAAGTCTTCGAGACGCGATAGCAAGCGAGCTGCGTCGAGGCGTCGTAGGTCGAAAGTGTGATCAAGTTGTGTCGAGAGTCGATAGTCGAAGCTGTGTGCGAGCGGGATTGTGGTCGAGAGTTGTCGAGACTTGAGAGTCGAAAATTGCGCGCGAATTGCGCTCGTGGGATTAGCAACATTCGCGTGTACCCGGCGTGGAGGATGCGGAGATGCGAGAAATGGTTATGATGTCGTGTAGTCGTCGTGGTCATCGTGGTCCCCAGGATTTTATGACGTTCATTAATCCTGGCAGGACCGCCAATTTGGGAATTGTTGTAGGGTGAGCCAAGTTGTTTGCCAAGTCGTTTTCTCGAAGTCGTTTGCTGGAAGTAAGAAAAGAGTGTTTCGTCCCGAGAGCACATCTGGACTTATCAGTAAGGTTGCCAACGTGCTCTCTGCCTTAAACACTTAAGTAGTGCGGCATCAAATGATAATACACGCGCATGTATATGAACTAATGGTGTTTTTTGCCACTTGCGAGTTGGGCCACAACAGTGTCGTTAATCATTTAGCGGGTGACATGGAAAGCTGATGCGTAGGACGGTATGGTGCGAAAGGCGTGTGTCGTCACATATATTCTATTCAAGGTCGACCAATCAAATTAGTTATGAAAACTGCAGTAATGAAAAATTTAATTGGAAAGAATGCTCTTGTAAGATACGTTATATTAATTCTCGTTTTTCCCGGATTACTTTCTCAAAAAATATACTTGGCTTATGCATTGCGTTCGTGCTTAGCTACGTATATTTGTTATACGGATATGTTTCACCGATGCATTGTGTTCGTGCTCGGGAGAGCATAGTGCAATCTTAGGCTGATGAAAATGTGTGTTCTTTCGGTTAACAAAGATTATTATTCCTCTAACTAAAATGTATTAAATCTGGTATTCAAAATATTCTTGAATCTTAGATTCTCTATACTTATAAGCAAATCTGACACCAGTTGAATATCAAGTAGTATCAAATCTTATTAAAGATGCAATACGCTACCTGCCTACAGTATTTATTATGAAATGGCAAAATATTTGTGGATCAGTTGGTAGCAAGGTTCATACCCGGGTACATCGAAAATTGCAATTAAAAATTCGAAAATTGAGAAAGTTGAATCGATGAGAGCAAAAATACATTAGATTCGAAGGTCAATGCGATTGCGTTTGAGGTAGTTGGTGCGAATTTATTTATGTATATTTGTTCAAATTATTGTTTATTAAATGATCTGTCTCATAAATAATTGATTGGTGGCACGGATTCATACTAAAACAGCATAAAAAACTCGTACTTCACAGAAATCTCAAAAAATACTATAAAATTCTGATAAAAGTCAAAAAGGTTAGGACAATTATAGCACAATACAGATGTATTAGAAGCATTGATAATTACATAAAAATAAGGATATTTTAAAAACGGCTCAGGTGAATGATGTGATATTTAAATGCGTCATTACAAAAGGTATCTCAAGTAACGTATTATTTTTTTGACAAAATCCGTTCAGCGATTTTTTAAAAATTTATTGAAACGTCTGTTTTTCACGAGGCAAGCATGTACTAACCACGCTAAAGACTCCAACTTTGGAGGTTTGTATCTTGGAAACGTCAAAGGTGATCTTTTTAGAATTTTAACCATTAATGTACAGCAATATTAGAAAGTGATCCCCGGAGTTTGGGAACAATATCTTGTAGGTCGATTATTGGACCAACTACCTTTTTTTTCTTGTTATAAATACAAGCTGAAAATTATTAAAACTGTATCCATTAAATCTGATATCAGTGCCATCTCGAACCCACTATTGAAAATACTGAGTACATCAAATTGAAAAATGATGTTAAACTATTTGAAAAATTGGATTCGGTTCGTTCGTAGAAGATATATGGAGTAAAAGGATTAAAATTCCAGTTTAGAAATTGGTATTCATTTTACTCTGCTATAAATTCAAAACTAATGGGTAATTTGAACAGATTTAATATATTGTACATTTCAGAAATCGAGACAAAACTTAATTAAATTTTGTATTTAAAGGCTCTTCCAACTTATTATTTGGAAAATAAGTGATGGCATGACGCGATTCTTGATAACTCTATGTGAATGTGTAAATTAATTTGTTTTTAAAAAATATTTGACTATAATTTTGAATTATATGAGACTGTGAAATTTGTCTCTTATAAATCATCGATTCGAACATAAGAAAAGTTATAATCGTCATAACGTATTTCATACGATGCTAATCCATTCTGATCTATCATTTGTTTAAATTTTTGAGATTTTTTGCGATACATTCTGTGAAGTCTTGGAGCTGCGCAGGTCAGTGCCCAAAATTATTAGATCAATCGACTAAAAATAATTTGAGTGAGGCGCATAAGTTAGTTGTTAGCCATCGCACTGGGGCACGCTGTCGATTAGAGATGGAACTCTGGATGTTCTAGATGGATTAGAAGCCGATAAGCTAATCGCATACTGGGACACTTCTGAACATATTTGTTAATCACAGATATTTAATTGAAAAATAATTGACGAGCATTTTAGATTCTTTACGTGTGTTTTCGTCCTTTGAGAGACTTGTGAAATCTAATTGCTCAGCGAGGCGTTTCTGTGTTTGGATAGTCGATCACGCTGACGGTAAAGAATGTGATTTTTTGAGAATAAGTTGGAAATTGAATATCTTTATAGTCGATTAACTTGAATCAGTGAAATTTAAATTTATACTATACTAGAATGAAATTTGTAGAGTTATTCTAGTCGAGTTGAAAGGTGGCTATTTCTATAGTAATTGTGATTATAAATTGTAATCGGATAATAGATCTATGTATTTAGACGCTCAGTTAGAATCAAAGTTTCCGGCACTAACTTGAGTTTACATATTTCTTTATTATGAGCAGCTTTCCTCTCTCGACAAAGAAAATGGAATGTAATCAAGTACCTTTGTTCTTAAAAATTCATCTAATCTAACCAATTTTAGTCTTTAGAAATACTCATCTCGAAATCGGAGGGAGCAAGTGATATCTTCGGGATCACTGCCAGTTAAGAAACTTTGTAAATCTAAGTTATCTGATCTGTCCTGAATTATCATTGTTTTCTCAAATTCATCGTTTTCCACTTGCCTACAAATCGTTTATACTAAGTTAAATCGTAATCTATCTGTGAACACCGGATTTTCATGGTGCGTGAAATATCAAAGTATCAACTCTGGTTTGCAAATTGAAAGGCATGTCAAGTTTACTTGTCGAAATAAACAAGTTGGACCTATATCATAAACTCGAATAATGGAAATCGAAATAACCAATTCAGTAGTTAGATGCTTCTGTAGCTTACCCATTTATCTATTTTCTATGAACACATTGCTTGACATAAATTGGTCTGTTCAAATGAGTCAATCATATTGAACGTTTTCCAGCAGCCCTATAGATCAACACGATTCTAAAATCATTATTGAATCGACTCGAATTGTGATAAATTCACAGACGTAACTGATACAGTGAAAATTAATATCAATAAAATAAAATACTAAAATATTTTTCATTGAAATTTATAACCAAGAATTAATATAATCGAATAAGATGAATTTAAAACTATTTGCCTCTTACTATTCATCTGAAAATTTTTTGCCGATAGTTCCTCTTGATTGATTCCAAAATTTATTGTGATGATCTTATTATATTCTTCATCGAGCAGAGAACAAATAAATATCATGGCTGACGGTCACTGATTTTTGCATATTTCATCAACTATTCGAGATTCGGATAATTTTAAAATTTATGTTGAATATTAAACTTTGGATCGCCTTTTCAAGTTGTATCCTATGTGTGTCATATTTAATTGCACACAAGAGTGATTTCCATGTCGATTGTAAAATAATACCCAAGTTTGAAGTGTGTCTATTTGTTGACTTAATGTTACCATAAATTATCACACGTTAATCAAACCACTGGAACGGTTGGAGCGCTCGGACTTCATTAAAGCATTATCATTTGTGTCGGATCACTCAGACTGCTTCCGATTAGCATGTCTTAGCTGAGTCTTTTGTTTAATGATGGACGGGAGTATCATTGCTGAGGAATGAGGAAAAGGGCGTCCCCGGCCCCGCACAGCACTACCCTCCTTACCACGTACCTCCTCCCACAGCCAATAAACTCGATACTCTGTTCAAGTTTTACATTGATTTACTTTGAAATGCGCCATAACGTGCCTCGAAATTTTACTAACCGATTTAAAAAATAACAATTTATAAACAGATATGCTTTTTTGACAATAATTTATTTCAAAAAATGACCCACAACAGATACTGAAAAGATTTATGGTTATTCAGGGCACTTTAAAGAACATATTCCATACGTTTTATACTCACTTAGAAAAAATCACATGGATTTCCTACGTAGGAAAACCATGAGGAAACTATGTAAGAAACCCATGTGGTGATTGTGTCAAATCTCTATGTGGGTAACCTTCGTAGGAAACCTATGTGGGAAACCTATGTGAGAAAGCCATCTGGGAAACCTATGTGGGAAACCCATGTGGGAAAATCACGTGGAAGAAGTACATGAAAAGATACTGTTCTGTTTCTTTAATCGGTCGCTAACCAGACTCTTACGAATAATTCTTGGGGCGTTTTTTTTGTGACTAAATTTTTTGTTTATAACTATATCCCTCTTTATATTTGAATGGGCAACGCATACGAATTTAACTTTATCCTGGTGTAAAACGATATTTTTATACAGATTATCTATATAAAAACCATATGATCTCGAAAAAATAACCATTAGAATAATTTTATAAAAAAATCCATGTAGATTGTAATAATTCGAATTTCATGCTAAATGGAAGCTTCGGTACTTACGCACAAGTGTTCTCTCATTATTAATACTTTTTTTAAATCTCATTCATAATTTAATTACTTGTAATGTTGTGAAAACACGTCATTACTTCAGATTTTACAACTTAGAAAGTATTTGAAACATTCGCGTATTTTGTATATCATAAATGACATTAATATTGTACATATCATTCATGAAATATTTTGAATCCAATTCAATATTTATGACCTGTATATTCCTTACACTTTTTATTCTCCTTGATCGATTCTTATTATAATTTAATTAACCGATTTTGTTTGATTAGGTGATTAATTAAACCTCATCCCACGTGATTTTCCTACATGGGTTTTCTACATGGTTTTCCCCCATGGGGTTCTTACATGGACTTCCCACATAGGTTTCCCACATAGGTTTCCCACATAGGTTTCCTACATAATCTCTCCAAATAGGGAGTTGACACAATCACCACATGGGTTTCCTACATAGTTTCCCACATGGTTCTCCTACATAGTAAGACCATGTGGTTTTTTTCATGCGAGTAGTGATCTCTGCATTTGCATATACCTCCCGACCATCCTAAAACCGGGCAGTATCGACCTAGGTAAGAGTACAAGTAATATATCTGAACTATCACTTTCATTGGATTACGATATGGTTATTGAAAAGTTTGCTGAAAATAAATCTCGGAAAAAATTGTTATAAATAGAAAAATTTGTTTATTCATCATTTCTTAGCCATACATATATCACCTACAGTTCAAAGAAATTTACGTATAAAGTTAAAATATTTCAAGCAAAATTTAATTTGTTGTTTGGTTCTAAGCAAAAAATATAAAAGCTTGTAATTATATACGCCATATATCTTGATTTGAAATTTTACTACTTACATCGGGGATTGCAGCCGAAAGTTGGCGTAGAGCGGCAAAATTCTTAATCCCGCCCTGGGTTTTTAGACAGCTTGTAATCATGTCATGCTGGGCTTGAGTCTGGACTTTCATCGTATCATGTAAGCAAACGAAATAAATGGGATTTAAGCCCCTATATAATACTTATTCAATAATCGAAGTAATAAGATCGTATAAATAGACATAAATATCTAATCGAATTTGAAAAAGAAATTATTATTCGAGTAGGTGCTCTAGAAAATGAAGGAGGTAAAAATGAAAATTATTCAAAGTTTTTACGAATAAGTTCTATACAGTACTACAGTAGTGGTTTCATCGTTCAACTATTGAACTTGATCACATTTGGCGAAGCCTTATTCATATTTAAATTAATTACAACCGTATTAGATTAGTGGGTACACATAATAGTATGTAGTCATATTTTTCCATGTTTTGGTCCCTTCGATATTGTTCAAATCTTGCTTTAACCCTGCAGTTACTTTAGTGAATGTACGTTTTATTAAATTGGTTTATATATAGTGAGTACATTAATTTAATTAGATCAACATTAAACATATAGACCAAATTTTATCATTAGAATAAATCGACATTCGAAAGGAACATACTTTTAACTTATGAAATGCTTGAAACTGTAAATTCTTGTGATTGAAAGTCTAAATTTATTACCTTTCATAAATACTAAAATTCAAAACTCGACTAAAATTAAAACTTGAATCCATATACTGAACTTTATTTGATACTCGAAATTAAACAGTTAGACTGAAATTTAAATTACAATTGAAAGGTAAAATTGTTGAGATCTCTTAATGAAAAATTTTAGTTGACACTCAAACCTCAATGTAATTTTTTTCATCGGTCAGAGATTTGAAAATTTGTTTATCGAATAACACTTGTTAGGATTTGAAAATTAGAATAAAATTTCGTATAATTTTTTCGATTTGAATTGGTATTCCATATTTTAAATTAGAACAGAATAGAAAAGAGTAGAAAAACGTTGCAAAACTAATCCGAAGATAAGTTTCCCTTATATTAAAACTATTTGAATTTAGATTTTAACTGTACAGTCGATCTTAATCAGTAAACACTTGTGTGTTGTTTGTTTATCGATTTGCTGAACTAAGAACTTAACTGTACATTAGACTTCTAAAAGTCTCGCGTCTCGAATCATTCGATCGACCTCAAAATGAATGAATATTTGTCATGCGTTCTCGCTGTGACAATAAAATTCAAAATTGATATAGCGTTGCATTGTAATTTGTAATCGACCAATAATTAAACTCTATTGGATTATTAATAAGGTGTTAATTTTTAAAAACAAATTGTTTCTATCGTTAAATTGTACAAACTTGAAAAATTTGTTCATTGCTCCTCTTAAAAAATAACTTTCTTAGTTGTTGTATTGCACAATTTGTATTGATAAATTTTTATACATATAACTTCTGTCACATAACGTAATGAAATAAATTTTAGTACACGTTAAGTTTTGTTTTGCTTTGCAGTGCAGTTTAACATTAATATGTTTGTTTGTCAATTTTTTTTCATCAAACATTATAAAATTACTGGTTTAATTTTTTTTTAAAAATGAAATCGTGAATCATGATTTATATTTTATTAAATGTATTGCCGATAAATAGATAATTAGTAGTTTGCCATGAAACAATAATTACTCTATACTAAAACTAGTGCCAAATATTGCATTAAATAATTAGAAAAAAATGCAGAAACTTTATAAAAATCTTATTACGTAACTTGCCAGGCTCCATGTGTGACGTGATCTGTGTTGCGTATGTAATAGCCTGGTGATATAATTATTGTAGTAATTATTCATCGAAGACACGTTTAAAAGAAGTGTCTGGTAAAGAATAATTGTTATCTTTGTTAATTGCAGTGCAAGCTTGGATGTACTGAGTGTTGTACATCTAATATTTTATATTTGATAAGTTATTTACCAAAATTTATAGTGTTTTAAAAACAAATAGTTGCTAAATAGTAAGTATTTGTGATTATGCATGTAAAATATAATCTTGTATACTCTACCTTTTTAAGACATTTATAAGCAACAGACAAACTAAATAGGTTTATCGTTTACTGTTTTTCTATTAAACGATATTTTTATAGAAAAAAATTCGGTAACCAAGCGTCAAAGATTTAAGTTAATATCACAGATACCAAAATGGGCGTAGGAGTATCTATTTTTGTGTCCATCTCTATTACCGTGGTTATTTAGAAATGCTTATTGCTTTTTGGAAAAAAAGTACCAGATGAAAAATCATTTTCTTACTTTATTAATCAAGAGCAACTTTGGTAAAGATAAAGTGAAACCAGTATCTAACTTTTTCATCAAATCAACAATGTTTATCCACGGTATTAGGTACCATGTGCATTTTAAGTAGTCGTGTCCGTATCACCGTTGTAAGACTTTCGTACAAACATGGCCCAACTTTTATACCTTGATAAAGTAAACGTGTAAGCAGTAGACTAAGAGTATTTAAGCTTATGAAATAATCAAAATATAAAGACAATAATGTAGAAATAGTCTATTTTTAGGGTGCCGACAAAAACAGTTAGGACAAAAAATGCGGCAAAAGAAATCACGCTTAAAAAATAAGGCGAAAATATTAACTCTCAAGAGATTTCGGAGAAAACAATTTTAGTATCAAATTATGCAACGAACAACTGGATTTCCTAAAATATGCAAAGAAAAAAATTACATCGACAGAAATTGCGGCGAAAAAATTATTTTTAAAATTATGCAAGGAAAAAAATTATTTCATCAAAATGTGCGGCAAAAAAAATTATTCTTAAAAATATGCGGTAAATAAAATTACATCATTAAAACGGACAGCGAAAAAAATCACATCGTTAAAAAGTGCCGCAGAACCAATGATTTTTTAACATATTTAGAAGCCGGCCAAAATATATTCACTAGCAGTACCCATCATTTAGTAAGTTTCAGGGATTAGTGAGCTTAGAATGTATCTTCTAATAGAATATAAAGCGATTTACTCACTGCGCATAGAGTTTAAGGTGGTCCTTGCATGAAATTATTGTGAAGACAATTGAACGAAACCTCAAGGGATTGTTTATTGAGCTACTTTTTACTATCCCTTAACATTTTAGATGAGTTTCACTAACGCAAACGCGAGAAAAAGTTTGGTCAAAAATGCGAGTATCATATGAGCTCCTATGAAGGGCAGTATAATTACTTATCATATCATTTACTCGCTGTCCTCCAGGTAACTGGGTTGAGAAGCTTGATATTTAGTGTATCTTGTTATTTTGATAGTGCTTTATCTAATTATTTTATTATTAACTCGCTGTCTCCCAGCTTACTAGATTGAGACACTTGGGATCAAGGTTATGTTGTGATTTTTATTATAGTTTATTAAATTAGTGTAATATTAACTGGCTGTCCCCGGGCTTGCTGGGTTAGCAAGCTTTGGATTCAGGTTATGTTGTTATTTAATCGATAATTTATTCAAATATTATTATATTTTTAACTAACTGTCCCTCGGGTCACCAAGTTAATAAGCTTAAGATTTAGGTTATGTTCTTATTTTTATAATAATTTATTCAATTATTATATTATGAACTGGCAGTCCCCCGGGTTACTTGTTTCAAAAGCTTTGGAGGTATGTTATGTTATTATTTATTAATTGATTTATTGTATATGTATATGTCCCCTGGGTTACTTGGTCAAATAGCTTTGGATTCAGGTTTTGCCCATATAGCCGTTTAAATTTCGCGTGCTTAATCGGTGGCCACTTTTGGCAGCGCTGATCTTACCCTTGGAGACTCTTTGTGTCCAAGAGTATTGGCATCCAGCTACGTATGCCTGTGTAGAAAATACAGGTTATTGTGCAATGGTATTCAGGCATCATAACCGCCAATGTCCCGTGTGTTAAAGTGAAACTACTTATCCTTTACATATTTGAATACTTATTTTAGCTTATTCATAGCTTATTACGGTATACAATAATCTTTTTGGGGCGTAGACTACTGTGAAAATGCCCCGAGTAGAAAAAGTCTTTAGCTACCCGAAAGGTACCCTACGGGCCATATGCTGTAAGCCGACATGAGCGCAGGCGCGCCTTCGGGCCACCTTTGGCAGCCTAAGGGTTTTCTTGCTGGAGCCTGCCCGAAGGCTGTCCAAAGACGTAAAGTAAAACAAAAAGGGTGTTATAGCTGTACTTTGATGGTATTTGATCGTATTTGATCGTATTTGATCGTATTTGATCGTATTTTGATCGTATTTTGATCGTATTTTGATCGTATTTTGATCGTATTTTATCGTATTTTGATCGTATTTTGATCGTATTTGATCGTATTTTGATCGTATTTGATCGTATTTTGATGATATTTTGATCATATTAGATCGTATTTAATAGTATTTTGATCGTATTTTGATCGTATATGATGGTATGCCACAACAGTAAATTCAGATCTATCACCTCAATCATCTCGTGGGCTTCAAGTAATCCTATCTTATAGTTTTGATGGCCTTAAAGTAAATCCTCTAATGGAATTGGCTGTTGACTATGAAATTGCATATACATGATTGGTTGCTGCCTTCAAAGAGCATGAATTTCCAATTATTATACAATACGAATTTCCAATTAAGCATGTACAATTTACAGAGAAAAAAGTGATAAGTTACGTGATGAAGTCTCGTAATATGCTTTGTGATTGGCTCGTGTGCCTCTTCCTATTACAGAAAGCTGACCTATAATCCAAGAAAGAGGGTCCTACTAGAGTCGTTAAGGATAATTTATGGAGAGTATCAGGCGAGTGCTTTGATCATTCGGTTATTTCTACTATACTTAAACTAACTAGCTAAAAAAATATTAAATCCAGCAATAAAGTTGATGAAATATATCAAATTTACTTACAATAAAAAATAATAGAGTAATCAGTGTAATATTCAAGTCTAACATGTATTATGTAATTCTACATTTCTTTTTATTGCTAAAATATTTTACATAGTTTGTTATATAATTTTTATTCATGGTTATACACATATTTTTATATTAAAAAATTAATCATGACTGTAAAAGATGACATCTCTTGGATGTGACCTCATCGATGCTAGCTACTCGTGCTCTCTTCAATGTAGAAGTGGCAGGTAAGGTTTCCTTCAATGAGTAGTGCCCCCACGGTGAAGTATCCGTTTGACCAGGCATCAGATAGCGTTTATTGTCATAAGAGCTGAAAGCGATCTTTAGCGCTTGTTCGGTGCACAGCACATGCAGTCGTAAGCGTATATTGTGCTATTCACGCACAACTGTTTTGTCTTTATGAAGACAATTAAAACAGTCGTCAAAGCTAATAGTTGCTTTAACGGTAGATGTTTTCGTACCTTTTGCCTTCTTTATAGGCTTCTCATCATTTATTCTGACAGAGTACATTTTGCTGCGGAGTCCCACGAACTCCAACATGATGCGACCGTTGCACTCGTCTTTCATCAGGCTAACTACCTTCTTATTCTTCCATTTTATACCAAACTGATTGTCTACGCGGAAGTCTGACGTATCGAACTCATGGCTGTCCCTGTTCATCATCTTATACATATCTATGTCATGGATCTCATAAATAAGGCTGTCAGTGTCTGTCTATAGAAGCTTTGCTTTATCTCCTACACATTTTCTTATGTATTCGTAACGAAAACGATACACGAGTGACTTGGATAGGTCTAGAACGCATAGCCCTATGTATATAGGCTTACGTATAGTAATCTCCGTTCGTGACAGCTGTACAGCCACTAGATTTTTATCGAAGATGGAACAGCTATGGAAGTTTGGTTTAGCAATGTATACTTTACTGCTATACCGACCTTCCCACTTTTTTACGAGCTTAACACCGATACGTTTAAGCTTATTTTCCATAGTCTTGCCATACACCGCATTATTCAAGAATTTAGAAAGCAGTTTTTCAAACTCGTCCTTTGAATTTTTTCTCTTCCCACTGTTCAAGTCGATATACGACTTTAGCCAATTACTTTGATCGAATGCAAGCATTCGATGCACCTTTTTTAAACGCAAACAATACTTGAGGGCCTGTTTGTGACTTTGATAATGAATGATGTACCGCTTTTTATTATCTAAGGTCGTGAGCAACTTCTTTACTCGAGAGCCAGGAGGTGCTAGATGCTCTGGACATAGTGGTAGATCCTAGTGTGAGTTGTGAATGTCATCCGGATATTCGAGATCAATCTCGAGAATGTAGCCCTTAAGATGATCGTCAGGAACGTTGAAATCAACGTTCTCAACGCAGTGAAAGTTTCCTGTAGGCAATGCCTCACACATTGCCCATCCATACAGATTGTTGACGTCATAGTAAAGGAGATACTTGTCCTCCTTTACTTGATCGTACTCGTTACCCATGTACTGATTTTAAGCCTTGGCATAGCGATTGCTGCACTGACTAATACCACCACGAATACGACGTTCAACAAAATCGAGCATATCTATGTCAGTCAACAACTCCAACGTGATCCCCGTATGCTTCAACATCGCATCCCAAGTAAAGCCTGGAATGGTGTAGTAGTAGGCGGGATCGAGTCCATAAGCATTAAGGCAACTGTCTCGGAAGTTCTCAAAAACATCAGCTAAGAGAAGTATATCAGTCTTCAGGTAGAGGTCGGACTAGTCTTTGAGAGTCTCTATGTCAAAGACATTCCATACTTTTTGAGCATGTGCGTAATCTTTTTCAGAAATATGCTCTCCACTAAGACTACTGTTAAAATCTGTCTTAGCAGGAAGTTCTCGTCCCTCAAGTCGATCGAAGGATGATGCGCACTCGTACGGAAATACTTCTTTTCTCACTAATAGTTTTATTTGCTTAGTTGAGTTGTGATGAAATTCTTTCATAATTATCTTGTGCTTTTCTAAGTAGGACACTACTTTTTCTATAGATGATGGCATAAAGCGAAAAGAGTCTATGGAACGGAAGCTAACGTTGCTATCATTTATCCTCTTCGTAAATGAGATATAGCGCTCCTTGGTCTGCGGGATGATTGTTATTGGCCCATCAGATTCTATAGCTCACTCCTTAATAAATAAATGAGCGTCATATCCGCTCAAGTTATGAAAAACTACTGTTATTGTCCATGTATCTTGATGATTAAGGTTGCAACTGTTACGTGCTGCTCCTCGATAACTGAAACAGAAGTACAACAATTCATTTGTATTATACAAGAAATTATTACAATTTATAAAAAAATAAGAAATACTTATTGTCCTGTCAGATGACAATGATGTCTAACTTTTTCATCAGTGTTGTTAAACAGCTTTTTGAATATGTGACATTTTGTTGCCCTATTGAAAGTTTCTTCTTCATTGTTGGTGAGCTGATTCATTGGTCTTGGATTTTCATGAAAATTTTTCAATTCCTGAGCAAGTTCTTTAAGCTTATTAACAAACCATTCAGCTGGTGTTCTTGTGTCAGGCTGTCTT
>JAPYYV010006240.1:0-19069 GCA_030522625.1 Copidosoma aretas | reverse complement strand
GAGTGGTAGCCACCTGGCGGCTGGTAGTATAAACTACGAGGTGGGCTAAATTTTGATCGTACGTTGGCGCAAATATTTGAAAAGCTTTAAGAAATTTATTAGAACGGTTTTTGATAAATTTGTAAGTAAAATAATAATAAATTTTGATGAACCCCAGACGATAACAAAGTCACTTAAGATCCAAAGAGAACTAAGGAGGAAAAGTACTGGATCTATAGCATTTTTAAGGAACAAACTGATCTATAGATGAATTTAAGGTTTAATAAAATGTATCAATATTTATTTTAAGATTGTAATTGCACAGCAATGTAGACCAGTCAAATTCTCCCAAATACTCAATGGATCCATCTAGATCTGCTGATCTAAAATGATAATGAACACACTTATTTATTTATTTATTCGTTAATTTATTAGCATATTATATTATTAACTTAATGTTTCCCAGGTTACTGTGTTAAAAATCTTGAGATTAAGGTTATGTTGTTATTTTTATAATAAATAACTAGTCAATATATTCTTTACTCACTGTCCCCCCAGATTACTGGGTGAAGAAGCTTGGGATGTAGGTTATGTTGTTATTAGATCAATAATTTTGTCCAGTCCATTAAGATACGTAGGTCGGCTTCATTTTGCATGAAACAAGACTGGTAACTTGTTGCCGTGCGGTTGCACCGTTACAGGCGACAGCCAGTCTCTAGAGATGAGAAGCGCATGATGAAAAAATGATGTATCTTGTAAGGGTCAGTCTACGAAGTCACACTATATTAGAGTGTGTTTGCCACATAAATATTCTATAAAAAAAAAACCAATAGCCTAATAACCCATACAAGTTAATAAATTATTAATAATAAATATTCAATAACCTAATAAGCCAGTGGGCTTGTTGATTGTTTTATAAGTGAATAAATTATTCAACATAAATAATCAATAACCTAATAACCCAGCGCGCTTATTAATAAATAAATTTTCTATTTCAAATAATCTATAATCTAATGACCCAACGAATTTCTTGATTGATGAATAAGTCATGAAATTGTTGAACATAAATAATCAATAACCAAATAACCCAGCGTGCTTGTAGAAAAATAAATAAATAAATTATCAATGATAAATAATCAATAACCCAATAAGCCAGCGGGCTTGTTGATTGTTTTATAGGTTAATAAATTATCAAACATAAATAATCAATAACCTAATTATCCAGCGTGCTTGTAGAATATTAAATAAATAAATTATCAATGATAAATAGTAAATAACCTAATAAACCAGCGAGCTTTTTGATGGATAAATAAATACATTTTTAATAATCAATAACCTGATAAGCGAGTGGGCTAATTAATAAATAGTTAAACAAATTCTATAACCTAATGGCCCAGCGCTCTTGTATATTGTTAAACAAGAGAATATATTATGAAACATAAATAATCAATAACGTAATAATTCAGCGCCCTTGTTGAAGAATGAATAAACAAATTATCAACAGCAAATAATCAATAACCTAATAAGCCAGCGGGCTTATTAATGAATAGTCAAACCAATTCTATAACTTAATAATCCAGCGCTCTTGTTGATTGATAAATAAGTAAATAAATTATCAAACATTAATAATAAATAATCTAATGAGCCAGCACGCTTGTTAATGAATAAATAAATAAATTATCAATAGTAAATAATTAATAACCTTATAAGCCAGTACACTTTTTGATCGATAAATAAGTAAATCAACTATCTATGATGAATAATCTATAACCTAGTGACACAGCATGCTTATTGATGAATAAGTAGTCAACAAATTTTCTACAAAAAAATGAATAATCTACTGACCCAGCGAGCTAATTGGTACATGAATAAATATATTATCGATAACAAATAATTTATAACCTAACGACCTGGCGCACTTATTGATAATAAATACATGATTATAAATTATTAATTGCAAGTAATCTATGACCTAAAAACCTGGCTCGCTTGTTGATGGATAAATAAAAAAATTATCTATAACAATTAACCTACAACCCATTCACTCAGCGTTCTTGCTGATAGATAGATGTATAATTTATAACAAATAATGTATAACCTGATAACCCAGCGCACTTATTAATTGTTGAATTAATAATCCATAACTAATAATTTTTATATGAATGACCTATTGCATTTTTTTAATAAATAAAAAATAAAAATTATTATATTTAGCATAATAACCTGTGATTATTTATTTGGAATATTATTAATGATTAAAATACAAAAGTAGCTGACATCAGGTAATGACACGCCTTGTGTATTTGTTCAAATGTCAGGCTCTTAATTATAACTTAAACAGTTAAAGCACAAAAAAAAAAAAAAAAAAAAAAAAAAAAAAAAAAAAAAAAAAAAAAAAAAAAAAAAAAAAAAAAAAAAAAAAAAAAACGGAATCCCTCTTGGAGCTAGCATAACTTAATTATGAACTTACTAGGCTGTTGATTATAATTCAAAAGAAAAACCTAAATGACAAAGAGTGCTGATTTACCTTGCTTATCATTTAATCTGTCGATTATTTATAATCTCATAAGTGGGATCGTCAACTTTGCACGTGCTTACCAGTTGCTGCTGATAATAAGTAATTGAGTAAAAAACTAGCGAGCAAGAGGCTACTTGGCTGTGGTTATTTTTTTTACGTACAATGCTGTCAAATACAACTAATTAACTAAACGACAGAAATCATCGCCATTGTTTGATAGTTTTATTTTAGTCACATAAAAAGTAATATTATTAGACCCACAGAGATTAATTGGACGTTTAATTTGTTGGAAAAGTTTGTGCGCTGCAAAAGTTAAAGTTGATTATTTAATAGAAGTTACACTAGAGTTCTACGTGAATTCTACGTAGACCGTAGAATTTCACTTAGAGTAATCTACACAAAATAAAGTTCTTAAAAATTCTCTAAGTGAAATACCACGGGGACAGAATTTATCGTAGCAAAATTTCTAATTCATTTTTGCAGGGAATTTACACATCGACATCAGCGTTGATTCCACGTAGACCGTGGGATTCCTCAAGGAAAAAATCTCTCAGTATAAGTTTCTCTTGGACTAACCACGTAAACTTCTGCATCGATAAATTTCGTCGCTGCCAAAGTCGGAGCTAATTTTTGCATAAAATTTTTACTTGAAATTTCACGTGAAAAAAGTCACTATGGGTAAATATCTCGTAGATTCTGCACGTGAATTCTTACGGACAAAATACACCATAAACTGACGCATAGTAAATTAATTCCGTATAATTCCATGGTCTGCGTGAAATCTACCCGGATCCTCACAAAGCAACGCCACGCGAAAATCCACTAAGAATTAGGATCACGGAATTTGCTCGACCTAGAACTACACGCGGACAAACAAAGAAAAGTCTACGTCGATTATCTCGACGTGAAATTTCGCGGCTTACGTGAAATCTACGCTGATTCCTATTTGTAAATTCCATGCAAAAATGTCTTTAGACTTTTGCAATAGGGATATCGGTCCACGTAAAATCACACGTATGTGATCTACAAAACTTCTACCCTGGGTAAATTTCTTAACGTGAAATTCTACGTGAATCCACGTGCAATTTTAAGTAGAAATTCTAAGCTAAAATCAACTCGGGGATTACAGCGGGCAAATTCATTTACGGGCAATAACACGTGTAAAACTGACAAAAATCTTACATTCAATCAATTTCTCTACGTGATATTCTACGGTGTTTGTGGATTTCTCGCTGATTCCCACGGGGTAATTTCATGCAGAAATCAAGTAGGACTCTTTCTATGGTGAGATTTGTCACGTGATATTCTATGTAGAGAATTTAAGAAAAGTTTGTTAAGTGTAATCGTTTCAAATGTGAAATTTTACGGTCTTCCAGAAATTCGCATAATATTCCACATTGAAATTCCGTGGAATTATCCACTTAAACTTTTGCAACTCAAAAATTTTTATAATTAATTAAACGTTCAATCAATCTTTTTGTGATTATTAATAAGTTTTTTTAGGTTGCCAATAATACAACTATTAGACGACGCCTCTGAATGATATAAATCGTATCGTTTACCCAATCAGATGTATTCAACGGCTTTCTAAACAAAAAAATTGATATACACAGCATTCTCTTTGCACCATTGGGTTACACATTGGACGTTCGGTAGAGATGAATCCCTCCAATGAATTTTTTGCCTTCTAACCTCAAAATTGCACCTTCACCGCTTGATTTTAGGTTCTCAGCAAATAAATAGTCTTTACGAACCTCGTAACGGCCCTCGCCTTCGGCTCGTGCCATAAACCTCTCGGTTCGTAAATACAAGCCTTTGCGAACTCGTCCGTAATCTACTATTTTAAGATCCCCTGCCATAAAGTTCGTTCTTCATGCGCCATCTACTAGCCCGTAAACCGGTGCATGTACGCCCCGCAAGCCTCATGTCACAACGGACTCTGCTTTGCCTTGTGTTACTCCATTCTTTGATACAGTACAGCGTTGGGTGAGTGCAGCGCGAGACCGTACATTGTGACATCGGCTTTAAATTTTAGTCCCTGCCAGTGTCGATGTACCACGCGCATGCGCATGATTTTCTATCTCACTCTTTTTCTCTCGTAAACAAACAGCCCATGCCAAACGTGTAATCATAACCTTTCCTTCGTTGCTTACTAGACTCATGCAAATAATAAGAGTGACAGTTTGTGATTTGATGATAACGTTAGAAAAAAAAGACGGACTCTAGTGTATTGTCAGTGTGCAAGTATGTGCATACCTATAAGTTAGCAATCACAACATTGCTATGATGCTATCATCTTTTTATTTGTCAGTCGTTTAATCGGTTTTGTCGGTGTTATGAATACACAGACAAAATATATATGTCATGCATGCAGCATAGTGTGCGAGCGAACGAGAGCGAGAGATTGAGATCGACTGAAGTGCAGACCGCTCGACAGAGCAAATATTGGGTCTTAATAATGCTCAAATGTATTATAGTCGTGTTTTAATAATTAATTTTGTTTATATATTGAACGACTATTACTATACGCGTCAAACGATCTTTATGGCTGGGGATACTAAAAAATCGTATATGCACCACGGGATTAAAGTAGGCTACTCGCCGGGCATACACAGTCTACTTTACTCCCTAGGTGCACAATATACTATTTTTTGAATATTGATCAAATGTTCTTATTGTTGTTATAATAAACCTGTCAAAATTTCAAGAGGTTCATCTGTCTCATTTTCGAGATATTGAATGTCAAAGTTCAGTTATTTTAACACGGTTGCTTAGGAGAAAACTGACAAAAACTCGGTTTGAAGAAAATTTGCCCAATGAATTACGCCAATTTTTTTATATGTCACAAATAACAGGATTAATTTTATGTGTACTAAGTTTGGTGCCGAGCGTCTGATTCGTTTATGAATAAAAAAATTAATAAGAGTTTGACAGAAACGCAACGGCATCGTCGCAAGTGGCGGAAAATTCAAAATGTTCCGGGACTTCAATAAGTAAATATTTCAATATTGTAGTAGATATTTATGCATTTCTGTATAAAATATAAGCTTATATGAGTAATAACACCGAACTTTTAATATTTCGATTTGAAAAAATAATAATCATTCTACTTATTTCTATGCGCTCCCAATATTAGAAAAATATCCGCGTCACTCATATTTGAAAATATCTTTTTATTATTATTAACAAATTAATAACAACAATATACAAAATCTACATTTTTGTTATAAAATAATTAATACCGTATTATTTGGCTTAGTTCAAGCATAAAATATTATTATACGCTTTTCCGTTACATGCTTTATTTTTGCGTAAAAAATTAAAGAACTTACTGAACAACACTATTTAAATATCACGTAACTCGTAATCCTGATTTCTCAATCTTTGATGGACTGTAACTTTGAAACAAACGCACTAATCGAAAAAAATCAAAATATGGTTTGAATGATTTGATTCAAGTTTCAATTTAAGCTCAAACAAAGCTTTCTATCTCGTTACCCTTCAGAGCTTCGGCCATTTCAATTATTGCTAAAAAGGATGAAATCTGTAAATTTTTTAAGTATTTTTAAAAATTACTTAAATCCCAAGCTTTTTAACCCAGTAATTCAGGGACAGCGAGTTAATAATGTAACAAGTAAATAAATCAATAATTAAATAAAAACATAACCTACATCCTAAGCGTTTGAACCCAGTAACCGAGGAAACAGTGAGATAATGATATAATAGGTAAATAAATTATTATAAGAATAAGAAAATTATTTTGATTCCAAGCTTTTCAACCCAGTAATCCAGAGGACAGCGAGTTAATAATATATTAGGTACATAAATTATTACAAGAATAAGAAAATTACTTAAATCCCAAGCTTTTTAACCCAGTAACCCAGGAAACAGCGAGTTAATAATATAATAAGTAAATAAATTATTACAAGAATAACAACATAACCTAAATCCCAAGCTTTTTAACCCAGTAACCCAGGGAACAGCGAGTTAATAAAATAATAAATAAATAAATTATTACAAGAATAACAAAAAAACCTAAATCCCAAGCTTTTTAACCCAGTAACCAGGGGACAGCGAGTTAATAATATAACAGGTGCATAAATTATGACAAAAATAACAGTATAACCTATATATCAAGCTTTTTAACCCAGTAACCCGGTGGACAGCAAGTTAATAATGTGATACGTAAATAAATCAATAATTAACTAACAACATAACCTAAATCCTAAGATTTTTAACCCAGTAACCAGGGGAACAGTGAGTTTATAATATAATAGGTACCTAAATTATTACAAGAATAAAAACATAACCTTAATCCCAAGCTTTTTAACCCAGTAACCCGGGGACAGCGAGTTAATAATATAATTAGTAAATAAATCATTAATTAAATAACAACATAAATCTTAAGCTTTTTAACCCAGTAACCGGGGGGACAGTGAGTGATTATTATATAATCATTGAATTAAAAAGCTAGAGATGTAAGTATCTTTGCTATTTTCATATTTTTTTAAGTAAAATACTATCAACTCGCTATCTCCTAGGTTACGGGGTTAAAAAGCTTGGGATTTAGGTTATGTTGATATTCTTGTTATAATTTATTCATCAATTATATCATTCACTCGCTGTCCCCCGCATTACTGGGTTATAAAGCTTGGGATGTAGGTTATGGTGTTATTCTTGTAATAATTTATTTACTTATTATAATATTAACTTGCTGTCCCCCGGGTTACTGGGTTAAAAAGCTTGTGATTTAGGTTATGTTTTTATTCTTGTAATAATTTATTTACCCATTATATCATTATCTCACTGTCCCCCCGGTTACTGGGTTCAAAAGCTTAGGATTTTGGTTTTGTTGTTATTTAATTATTGTTTTATTTACTTATTACATTAATAACTTGCTGTCTCCGGGTTACTGGGTTAAAAAGCTTGGGATTTAAGTA
Organism: Copidosoma aretas; assembly: GCA_030522625.1. NCBI lineage: Eukaryota > Metazoa > Arthropoda > Insecta > Hymenoptera > Encyrtidae > Copidosoma > Copidosoma aretas. The sequence continues at coordinate 11,632 of JAPYYV010006240.1, read as the reverse complement.
ATTCTCTTGTTTTTGTAATAATTTATTTACTTATTATAATATTAACTTGCTGTCCCTCGGGTTACTGGGTTAAAAAACTTGGGATTTAAGTAACTTTCTTACTTTTGTAATAATTAATTTACCTATGATATTATCAACTCGCTGTCCCCGGGTTACTGGGTTAAAGAGCTTGGGATATAGGTTATGTTTTTATTCTTGTAATAATTTATTTACCTATTATATTATCATCTCACTGTCCCCTCGGATACTAGGTTAATAAGCTTAGGATTTAGATTATGTTGTTATTTAGTTATTGACTTATCTACTTATTACATTATTAACTTGCTGTCCCCCGGGTTACTGGGTTAAAAAGCTTGGGATTCAGGGTACTGGAGTTTTGGGATTTTGCCCATATAGCCAATTCAAATTCTGCGCACTTGAATTTTATCACTAATGAGAACGCTGGGGCTAGCCCTTCCCTCTAACGAGCTGCACCAGGTCAATACTGGTTGGCTTTGGGATTTTTACGAATGAAATCTACGAGTATAAATACAATTGTCACAAGTCTTTTTAATTATTTATTCATTTATTTTCATATCATTTTTATAACAATTAAAAGTCAAATACCTACAGCTTCATCACAAACAAATTGAATATACACATATGCTGCCGTAGGCGCAGCAGACAGTGCACTGCAGACACTGTGTATACACCTGATGCGTGTACATGATCACTCACACATTGAAGACCCGTACGGTGTTGTCAAGTCTTAACTTATCGCTAGTTTACCCTTGCCCCGCAAATTTTTCCCTCCGCTATCTCTACCAAACGTCCTTAACTTGTTATCAGCAGCCTCGTAAATAATTAAGAGGGAAAAGTTAGTACGCTGCGTCAACGGTTTGGCTTATGAGGTTAGAAATAATCGACAGATTAAAAGATAAGCAAGGTAAATCAGAACTCATTGTCATTTGGTTTTTCTTTTCAATTATAATCAACAGCCTAGTAAGTTCATAATTAAGTTGTGCCAGCTCCAAGAAGGATTTCGTTTTTCTTTTTTTTTCAGAATACGACAAATAGACTGCCTAAACAAATATGCGATTACAGTAACATGACTCTGGGTCTTTAGCTTTAATTTTAACTAAAAAAGTACAGTAAAAATTGTAGGAAAATCATAGTAGTAGAAATAAAAATATTTTCAGTTTATTAAACATTTCATATTTGTTTTTTCATGTTAAATGATCCAATATTTGTTTTGTGCAACTTGTTGGAGAAGAGAATCGGCATCAAATGTAACTTTATCGAGAACTTTAACGGAAGAATCATGTAACATTGTTGACGCCAGCTGATGGCATCTTTAACTCGATAAGATAGCGATTGTAAATAGGGAAAGCCAAAATTTGATGTGTTGGTTAATTTCGCAACGAATCTGAAACAGAAATTTTTTTTAAGAAAAATTTCGCTTTATTAGAACTCTTACTTATAATACAAATCATCACGAATCATCAGACTATCCGTTTCTTGCTTGCATAATGATACAATTTTTGTTAATAACAATAAACATTACTATATGTTATTTTTTCATGCAATATATTAATAAAAAATAAATAACATCATCAAATTGTGATTAATGATAATATTTTTGCATGGCCTTTTTGAGATTGAAAATTTCGATTCATAAATTTATTAGTATAAAATAGATACTACGGGTGCCAGGAGGGTTTCTCAGCTAATTCCAGGTCCCCGGCTCTACCAAGGTTTTTTTGATGTATTTTTACTGCTTGAATCTAAATTTTGAGGGTAGAATGTTGTAAAATGCTGAAGCAATTTGTTATCAACAATTTATTAAACAAATGTTAAAAAACTTAATATTTTGATGAAAAATATTTGTTTTATCTTATTTTCATTATTTTCAGAAGAAAAGCTTTTATGACAAATTTTTCTAAACCTCTTCGATTTCGAGAAAAAAAATCATGCAGTTCCGAAAAACTCGTTTTTTAAGTTTTTCGACCATATCATGCTCTACTGTTACTGTAGATTTTTTTTAAATGTATACAGCTTTAAATATAAGTAAAACATACTAGTCTTACGATGGGGCTACTTAACTGTTGTAAGTGTGTATATTTTTTTTATAATAAATATACAAAACTTATATGTTTGCGTCCCTGCATTCTACATTTGAAACTAATAATTCTCGTCTCCAGCTAAAGACTATTGAGATCTACAGTTCTATCAAAATTTATTAGAAATTAAAAAAAAAAAAAAATACAGCGTTACTTGTAACAGATCATACCATCATGTTCCACTGCGAAAATTTCGATATCACTTAACTTAAAAAAATGGCATACCAAAAATGTTAAAAGAAACAAGTGGTGCATTAAAATTTTTGTAAAATTTTTTTTCTGACCTTTAAAAAATTCATTTATAGAGTTTAAAGGTCTCTGATGACGTATACTATGTCGGGATAAATTAATTCAACATGGCGAATCCAAAATGGCGTTCCGTGGGTCGAAAGTGTTTTTTCGGACCAAAATTAAGTATCTCTCGAAAGAAGATGAATAGCGCAATACTTCTTTTAAGTCATTAAATATAGAAAATGAAAATTACAACTTATCATTAAAAACAGTTGTCTAACCTCAAAAAATTGCTATAAAGTTGTTACTTTTTTATGAAAATTCAAAAGTCTCTAAAAAAAGACATGAATAACGACAGTCACGTATAAAAAACTTATTACTTTAATACTCCTGCACTAATAATTACATGAAAAAGATATATAAAACATTCACATTGACTTTTAAAGTTTCCCAACATAACCTCTGATAACCCAAAACTTTAGTAATGCTATTTAATTTATTTATTGCTTATTATACAATCGATTTAATTATTAATACGTATAGCTTGTTACATTAGGAGTATTTAAATCACTAAAAATCGTGTACAATAGTTTCTAACCTTAAAAAATTTCTTTTATGTTGTTACATTTCTACAGAAAAACTGAAAATCGCTCAAAAAGACATAAGAACCGATATGTACTTACAAGAACCTTTACATTTTGATTCCATTGTACTAATGATCATAAATTACATTCACATTGACCTTTAAAGTTTTTCAACATAACCTTTAATAACCAAATAACTTTAGTAATACTATTTAATTGATCTATTGTTCATAATACAATCGATTTTATAATCAATGCCTATTGTTCGTCGTATAAGGAGTACCGAAATCACTAAAAATCATGTGAAATAGTTTTCTTACCTCAAGAAATTGCTCTCTAGTTGATTTTTACGTCCCTCACTACAAATATGGATCCCAAGTTGTATGGGCAAACCGGAAAAACCCAGAAACCAAGATTATGTTGTTCTTTTTATTATAATTTATTTACTTATTATATTGTTTACTCGCTGTTCCCCCGGTTAGTGGGTTAAAAAGCTTGGGATTCAGGTTATGTTGTTTAATTTTTTTACTTATTATATTATCTACTCGCTGTCCCCCGGGTTACTGGGTTGAAAGCTTGGGATTTAGGTTACTGGGTTTTTGCGGTTTAGCCCATATAGCTTTTTCAAATTTTTCCCCCTCGGCAGGTGTCTACTTTGGACACACTGTAAGTACAGCACCAACTCTACTAACTGTACCAACGATACTAAGTATAGTTAGTAAACTTCGTAGACTACAAGTACAGTTCCAAACCTACCAACTACACCAACAATACCAAGCATAGTTAGTAGACTTTGTAGACGACAAGTACAGTTCAAACTTTGCCTTAGGCAGAAATTACATGGTACGGAAGAAACATGCGTAAGAGTAACGCATCATGATGTCCAACCAATGAAAGTCGTTCCGCGTTTTTGATCCGCAAAAACTTTTGTCTGCCTATTTTACATAATTCGTAATAGTTAGGTTTTTCTGATAGGTGCCCGTGGTCGATTCGAGTAGCGGGAATTTATTTTTTTTAATCGATGCATTTTGACCTAATGGACATGGTAAACCATGGTGTTTCTCTCAATTATATGGTAATTAATTGTTTACAAGTTTTAATAACAAACTGTAAAACCGATATTTATTGCTTGTAAGTTTTTTTTAGATTCTTTGGCTTATTTCACACTAAAAAGGTTTCTTATAAAATTTTCGTAAGCCCATTAGTTTTTGAGTAAAAAATCCCCAAAGATCGAAAAAAGCGTTTTTAACGATTTTCAACCACGTATTACTAATTTGATATATTTATAGCACATAAAGGTTACATAAACGGCCTTGCGTTGATCAACAATACAACGGTTGTGATGCGGCGAACTGTTAAAAATCCTTTTTCATCTAAAAGTACATGCTTTAAGGTAAAATTTAAGGCTAGGTGAGTCAAAATTAATGCAATAACAGCTGAGTAATACGTGGTTGAAAATCGTTAAAAACGCTTTTTTTCGATCTTTGGGGAATTTTTACTCAAAAACTAATGGGCTTACGAAAATCTTATAGGAAACCCTTTTAGTGTGAAAAAAGCCAAAGAATCTGAAAAAAAAAAATTTTAAGCAATAAATATCGATTTTACAATTTGTTATTAAAAATTGTTGCTAACAATTAATTACCATAAAATTGAGACAAACACCATGGTTTACCATGTATAGGAGGTCAAAATGCATCGATTAAAAAAAAAGAAATTCCCACCACTCGAATCGGCCACGGGCACCTATCAGCAAAACCTAACTATAACGCCTATGCTGAACCTCGTTTATAAAAGGGAGAGAGACATCGACACGTTCTTCGAATTTGTGGGCTTGAATGGAGTTCCGCATTGACGTTACGCATTATGTGAACAGGAAGGCAGACAAAACCCGGTAAACACCAAGAAATCTACAAAAAGTCTTCGAAACATTTTAAGAACGATACAAGATATCTTTTAGAATTCCTGTAAGAAATGTAAAAGATATCTTCTACATTTCTAAATATTATCCTTAAGATTTCTTTATCAATGTATTGTAAGATGACTTTGAGACGTCTTTGAAAAGATTTTGTATATTCAATACATACCTATCAAGCACATTAACACAACAAATCTACTTTCTGATTTATTTTTGCGCCTACGATAATAAATATAAAATCCATGAAAATCAATAGGAAATCCAACTAAATCCATATTTATTATTAAGAAGAAGTCCATTTAGGTATCCCTGTGGACTTCCGCTTCAAAATTGTAAATCATAGGGTGTTAATATATCGGATATCTATGTGGATTTCCACTTCAGGACGTACGAGTGGGTCGTAATGCAATTTAATATTCTTCTTTAAATTATTAACATAAATCAACCCTTTTGTCAGAACATTTTAATTTATGGAAAAAGTTGTGAAATTCTGGTGTAAACGGCTAAATAAAAATATGGAATAATGTAATTGCTACACTCTATAACAGATCATTATTCACAAACAAATAAAGCATGAGCATAACCAACCTTCTTTTATATATTTATAAATTGTACAATTTTTGGTTAATTCTACAGTTCATAAGCAAAATTAAGTTTGCGGAAAATTGTTAAGATCACAAAATGGCATTACACCGTGTAAAGGCTGATTAAAGAATGAAACACCTTCAAACTCTTTAAACTCGCTGAACTTAAGTTTAAGGTTATTTAGGCTGTGTCGAGAAATTTAAAAGCTTATAGACAACGTTGCATATAACACAAAGTAATATGGTATGAAAGTGAGAAAATTTTCAAATAGGGCTGACATCTATTTCATTTATTCAAGAGATTTTTCGATTTTTCCTGAGAAATCAATCGTTACAAAATGTTTTTTAGGTTAGAAAACTGTTTTACATAATCTTTAGTAGTTTCGGTACTCCTAATACAACGAATTGTACGCATTAATAATTAAATTGATTTTATAATAAATAATACATAAATTAAATAGCATTACTAAAGTTTTGGGTTATCAGAGGTTATGTCGGGAAACTTTGAAAGTCAATGTAAATGTTTGATTTATCTTTTTCATGTAATAATTAGTGCAGGAGTATCAAAGTAATAAGTTTTTCGTATGTGGCTGTCGTTATTTATGTCTTTTTTTAGAGATTTTTGAATTTTTCATGAAAAAGTAACAACTTCATAGCAATTTTTTGGGGTTAGAAAACTGTTTCTAATGATCAGTGGTAATTTTCATTTTCTAGATTTAATGACCCAAAAGAAGTATTGCACTATCTACCTCCTTTCGAGAGATACTTAATTTTGGGACGAAAAAACTGAACATCATATTGGATTCGCCATGTTGAATTAATTTATTTCGACATAGTTTACGACATCAGAGAGCTCTAAACTCTATAAATGAATTTTTTAAAGGTAAGAAAAAAATTTTTACAAAAATATTTATGAACCATTTTTAACATTTTTGGTCTGCAATTTTTTAGGTTTAGTGATATCGAAATTCGCGCAGTGGAACATGATGGTATGATCTGTTACGAGTAACGCTGCATTTTTTTTTTTTTTTTTTTTTACATAAATTTCTGGGGGCGACAGAATTTTGTTCGAAAAAAGTACTTTTTGCCTCACTGTGCGCCCGTAGTAAGACGAACCCTTGCAAACAATCGTATTAAATAATCATGCTGAAACTGATTGCATGGAAATACAAAAGGCACTTCTTGAAAAATATCAACTAATGAGTGAATCACTCGTTCTCTAGAAACTATATCGTAAAATCTTTCGGAGAATAAATCCTCTAATTTTTTAACATAGGAAACAAAATGGTTTGAAGGCATGCATAATTTTCCAAACAAATTATTTAGATTGCTATCGAATGCCCGATAGTAAGAATAAATAGTTTTTTCATTCAAATCGTTCTCTGCTTTTAAAAAAAGCAGGCAATCATCACAAGAATGTTTGACGAAGCATTTTCTTAATAAGTATCCACAAACAAACGTAAATACATTGATTTAAGTTACATTTTGGAATTTCGTGTTTTCGATATCAACTAAATTAAGCTCTGGCAAAAAAATATTTTTTGATTCCACCTAAGTCTTTCCAACCAACTACTTCATCATTTTTCATATCATAATTCAAGTAGGCTTCCAAGGACATTTCATCGATGCACAGAGTACAATATTTATCACCTTCATTGAGATTATTTGCTTTGATTTTCAAGATATCAAATACATTATTTTGGAAACCAGGACGATCGCATACTTTGGCTGTGTAAAGTTGCGAAGATCTGACAGAAAGCAACTTAAAAGAGTTTTGCATATTTTTGTAAGCCTTAGGACCAAAATAGTACAAATTCAAGCAAAAGTTTTTAAACTCTTTTGAATACCTTTGTCCTTTTTCCTTCTTCAATGTCATAAAGATCTGTGCTTTTACAAATTCTGCTGCTTCTTTTGTCACTGTTTTGTCCACTAATAAATTTATCTGCTGCTTACTTAATTTCCAACCATCAAGCTCTATGAGACCCTTTCGCTTCCTCGGATGTTCAAAAGGTAATTTTTTTTAGTCTTAATATTTTTTTTCTTATGGCATCATTTTCTCTACGAAGCTTCAGCTTTCTGGGTGTGTTGTTTGACAAGTATCTCTCAGTTTGCGTAGCCACAGTTTTTGTTTGTTTCATCAACATGTCTGGGCTTAGACCATCTGCACATGAGCCTACACGAAAAAATTTTGGGTCAGCAGCTGAACTGCATATTGAGAAGCAGTATCCTCTCTATCTCCGTACGGCAGCGGCCTCAACTCGGGCGCGCTGCGTACCCGAGTGCCCACAGTGGGAATCTCTCATTTGATTTGTTCACGAGTCCACCTCGGAGGCCTCAGAGGCCTCCTTTTTTCTATAGTCAATGTATGAAAGGTATTACATGGACTATAGAAAAAAAGAGGCCTCTGAAGCCTCCGAGGTGGACTCGTGAACAAAGCTTTTAGTAGTAGGATCGCTGTCTTACTGTAAAAGGGAAAACTGCTCTCGTTTGATGTATAGCGCAGGCGGCCGCGACCAAGCGCAATTTGTGTTCAACCACGCAATTATAATTATGTAATAAATAGAATATTATAAGTGTAGATATAAAAATTAACAGAAAGTCTAGTACGCTTAGAATAAGTAAGACATTCAACAAATACACGAAAATAAATTTTATTGATCAAAATATCCTACGATATGTAATTTGTGCATATATAATGTCCAATGGACCTCCAAAGATTACGTAAGGGTAGTTTGGTTGATCGTATTTCTTAAGCCAATTTTCAAAGTCACTTTTCCAATGATGTAAACAATCGATTGCAATTATATAAAAAAAAAAAAAAATAACATAGAAATTAAATTACCTCAACATGTAAAATAAATGATCTTGATATCCAATCTTTAGATATTTGATCTGCCTTGGCCCCTGCGATTTTTAAATGTTTTTGTATTGTTACGCATAATGGTAACATAAGTAATGCTAAAATTGAGTAGTTTTTACCTGTAGGATTATTTTTAAATTATCATTAAGATATATGTGTCAATACATGTTACACGACGTGCTCGTGAACGAGACACACGATCACAATCATGACGATCTTGCAACACACGCTCTTGTATTCATGTTAGGTGGTATAGCTTCTCGATGGAAGCAAGCTGTTGCGCTTTATTTCACGGGTGATTCGATTAAGGGAACGGTTTTAAAAGAAATTTGCGAGGATATTATAGTGAAAGCTGAAAGTATTGGTTTGCGTGTTCATGTGAGTCATGGACATTTCTCCATCGAGAAGCTATACTACCTAACATGAATACAAGAGCGTGTGTTGCAAGATCGTCATGATTGTGATCAGGTACATTAACGTGTCCTATGAATGTGGGAGTGGATGCGTCATAAATATTGCCAGGTTTTATGCTCATTTCATCAAGAACCAACATGCAGTCTCTATCTATATCATTCGAGAAATGAGATACTTTTATTGCAAGAAATTCAAAGATATCTTCCGAAATACCACAACCAAACTTAAAATTCTCAAGTTTTCTTGTTAATACCCGTACACAAGGAAGGGGCATATTTTGCTTGAGTAATTCCTCATAACCCGCAGTTCCGCATGCAAATCGCAATCGCAACGCTTTCACGATAGTTTCAGTGCACCAAGAAGGCACTCTTTTGTAAAATTTACTTAAACATTGTAATTGGTCTGCATTGAAAATACTCGAAATAGAACCCTCCAAATCGACGCTACTTACACGTGCTTCCATCATTTTGATCTTCTTCCTTGCAGCATCCAGTTTTCTTTTGAACATGATTTCGGATTTTTCACTCTTCTCATAAAGCTTTTCTAATATGGCCAGACGCTTTTAGACACGAAGCAGTGCTTTAGAAGTTTCAGTACAACAGGTAACCCTTGAAGACGTACCTTCGATAAAACCTTTAAAAATTGTATTAACTTTAAATGTATATTTAAAAAACGTTATAATACTAATTTTAACACATATACACTGTAAGATCGCAATATTGAGTGGCTTTATACGAAAATAGCCCATAGCGGGTGAAATATAAGTGAGTTGTACTAATTTTTTAACAATATCTTACTTGCTAAATATTTACCTTCAAAATTTGGCCGTGTGTTCTGTACTTCAAGTTCTTCGCAACTTTCAACTTGCAAGTCGCCCACAGCTGTACTGCTTTCTTCAAAAACCTCCGCACGTTCAAGAGCTTCATCTTCGCTGACCACTGCGACGAGTTTATCAAAACCTTCTGCATGCTCAAGATCATCAACTTCGCTGTCCATTGCGTCGAATTTACTAAAAACTAGATTCACCTCGCCCTCTTGTCCTACAAAACGTGCATGTTTTGCAAATGTGACCTAATAAAAACATTACAAATACTGTCCAGTTTGTTTACCTTCTACTTCGTTGTGAAATAGTGTTGGTACTGCATCGGATTTTAAACATCTTTTCCTATTGACAACTGTCCACATACTTGCTTCAAAATGTACCTGCATGTAAGGTAATTAATAAATAATGTTTTTAGAAATAATTAGGAAAAGTATCATATAATGTTTGTTTACATCACAGAGTGCTGCACCAGGACCAGGTTCCCACTCTTCCCGGTTGATTTTTTGAAGCCATATCTGCCTTCTGTCTAATTTAATGGGCACCTTAAGCATCTTAAATCCTTTTCTCTCGGAATTAGAGCAGTAATTTGCACAACAACCTGTCATTTTGCTTCCCTACCTTGCTGAAACATTGAGGTTATACGATAAATACATTTTTCACGGATACATATATATATATATATATGTGTGTACACACTCCTCAACACACGTTCGCTAATAAAATAACCACTTACTATTCACTATTTTATTATCAGCTATGTGTTGCTTATTTAATCATGCATCCCGAATGCATCCGTAACAACCAAATTTTGTTGATACTTAGCAGCTGTCTCAAGCTTTTCGTCTTCTAGCTCCTCTTTCTTTCCCTCACTCCCCAGTTTGGATCAAAACATTGAAGAGCCAATCAGAAACGCCGACACATAGTCTCATCACTCCCTGGAGGATCACTACGGCGGGGTGCGAATAGTGAAGTATAATGTAGTCTTCAGCCATAGTATACCTGCATATATAGGTGTATAGCCAGTGCTGAGCCTTGTTGCAGTTGTTGCTCGATTTCAGCTGTTGTTGATTGTTGGTCAAAAAATCCATTGTAATAGAAAGGACCTATTTATGTTCTACATAGTCACAAATTGGTGTCAGTTTCAAAGCTAACTATTTTGAAATTGTAAAAAGGCATATTTAAAAATTGTTTTTTTTTTCGTAAAATTTGGTAATTTATTAAGTTTTGAGTATCTCATCACTATCATTTCGCCCAGGAAAAATCAATTTTTACATCAAAATAACTCAAGTTTTTGGTTTTTTCGTGATTACTAACCAGAAGTTTCATTTAAAATTGCTGCTGAGAGTTGACTGTTAGTACAGTACGTATATTTTACCCCTTATACTAATTAGAAACAATCTTTTTCTTCGATTTATTGATGCAGTGAATGTTGATTTATGGTAACAGTTTCTGGTACATCGACCTTAACTATGATGCGAGAAACCAGGATAAACTGGACTGGTTTTTCTAAGCTACGTAATGAGACTTCTAATCAAATTAAAGCAGCAGTTTGCATCAAGTGCAAAAAAAATTATTAAACTATCTCGCAACAAAGATTTGATTTGCAGGCTATGCTTTAGTATCTAGGGGCACGATTTAAGGGGATGGAAGTGGTGGGGGTGGGAGAGGGCGGTAGAGTGATTGAAAAATAAATAAATAGCGTGCTACACTGAGCGAGCGAAGCGAGCGAAGTCGAAGTGCGCCCCTAGAAGCCTGCCATGGATGCGTTCCACGCACCCTCGAGGTGTTAGAGTACTATTTGCGGTGGATACGTTTGAATTCAATACGGTCAAGCGTTCCATTGTAGAAAACCCTAAGTATATCTTAAAATAGTTCATTACGTCTATATATATGTAATGATATATTACTTTAATAAGCAACAGACATAATTAAACAAGCTAATTGTGTTTCTGTAAAAGATTAAATAAATTTATTTAATAATAAAGGCACAAAATTAATTACAATGTTTAGGTAATGACATCATTTAGTAACAAACCTGTAAAAGAAACGACATTTAAGCCTATTGTATCCGCCTTTACACTTTATTACAACTAGTATACTGTCGAATGTTATCCGACGAGAG
>JAPYYV010006239.1:0-16421 GCA_030522625.1 Copidosoma aretas | reverse complement strand
CTTTATTTAATTAGAGACCGAGGGAAGAGCCAAGTGTGAGTCGCGAACCGGAGCGGATACGTCTGCTTCTCTCGAGCGTCGGGTCCAGTCTCTCTTTCTTCTCCTGATTCCCTCTCCCCTTACCTACCATGTACTGCCCCGTCCGAGAGGGCCCTCGGCTAGGAAAGGGCGGACGGACGTATAGCTATATGCTATCGTACGTTACAAGGGCTTGTTTTTTTTTGTTTTTGAACATAGATTACTTCATGAAAAAAAAGTTAAATTTTTTTTTTTTTTTTTTTATTCTCATGATTTTAGGAATTCAATTTTTTCGCTATGTTGAATGTTGCCGCGTCGGCGAGGCGCGCGCCACCTTCTTCCTTTCACGATGGGTAGATGCTATGTGATATATATATAACTCACTTGAGAAGCCCTAAGCGACTCTCGAGGCTCTGAGTTTTTTGTTTTTAAAGAGAGCAACGAATAAAGGCACAATATCGTGCAAATCACGGTCTCTCGTCAGCGTACTCATTTTCCTACCAACACGCTAAATTATATTTTAAAGAAATTTATCTTTGTTTTTGGATATTTGACCACATCAACTTTAAAGGTTTAATAAATTATATGTAAAAAAACGTATTACGATGGAATTAAAAAATTTAGTATCTGGGTGTACGTAGGTGTAAATAGGGAATGTATGTCATCAGTCACATCTTACGATTACTTTGACAGATTTTTATTGTTGTTTTAGGATATTTTACGATAGACATTCCGTAATTTTTATTTTGTTTTTAGATACCCACCATCGCTAAGAAGAATATTTTCAATTTCATCGATTCGTTTCTTTTTAGTTCGATTTTATCGATTTTATAAAATCGTTTTTTGAAGTAATTTTTTTGCTATCAAACGTTGTTTGGTGATATTTAGTGACATTTGGTGACATTTGGTGATATTTGGTGATAATTAAATATTTAGTGACAAAAAGTCTTGAAGACTATACAATTTCCTAAAAATTTTTATTTTGTTTTAATAGATTTCGTAAAATCAATTTCTTCTGAAAGTATAGATTTGTGCGCCAGTGAACGTTGTTTTAGAATATTTTGTAGTAGTAGATCTTGGCGATTAAATTTCTCAAATGATGACGTTTTTGGATTTATAAAAAATGAAAATTGATGAGGGTGTGTGTACAAAACAAGAAGAACATGTGAGTAAGGAAGCTTTGTGCCAATAAATTGGTTGCGGTCTTTTTTTCATTGAATTTTTATATACATCACCAAAGAAACAAATGTCAGTTCTTATGTGTCTGTATATGCACTTGTGTATGTATAAATGTATTTGTATATGTACGTAAATACGTGATTAGTCATTTCTCAGAAGTCTCTACTGATTTTGATTAAAAATGGTTCTAATTTTAAAATTTGTACGTATACATGAAAAATATGTCAATTTGATTGGCTAATGACTTTTACTTTAATTTAATCGAGAAAAAAAACTAATACTCATTATTACAATAATAAGAGAATAAATATATATATTCCAGTTACTTGGAGATTCGTAACCCTTTTCATTTTTTTCCTATGGAAGCAGTTTGTTTGTGCATGCTGTAATATCCTTCAGTAACTTGGAAATTGGTTACCCTCTTCGTCCTTTTTCTATAGGAACTGTTTGTTTCTGCAATGTGTGATATCCTTAATAATTGTATTCCATAATGTAACCGTTGTTTTTTTATGGTTGCCAAATTTTTATTACCCACGTTTTTAAAATTATTGCAGATTTTTTTTTCAAGATCAAAAATACTTTTATCTTTGTAACATTATTGGTAATAATAAATTACATGTGTATATTTTTTTCCAAAATTCTTTTTTTTTTTTTTCAATTACTAAAGTATTATGTTGTAAACTGAAAAAATATGGACAGTATAATGCGATATTCGATATAATATTCGAGATTTCGCGAGACTTCGATACTCGTCAAAAGCAAACGATAAAAACTCGTGCTCTCAATTAATATAAGGGATTTTCAATCTTATATTCTTTTATTTTTGGATATCCATCATCGTTCAAAAATAAAATTTTAATTTCATCAATTTTTTTTCCGATTTTATTGATTTTAAAAAATCACAATTTTATAAAAAGTGATTTATTCACTAAAAAACATTGCTTCAGAATATTTTGTGGAAGAAAATCGTGAAGATCATGAAATTTTCTAAAAAATAAGATTTTTTGATAATGAAAAAAAAATTAATACGGATGTTTGCAAAAAATAATTAGAACATGTGAATGAGGAAGCTTTGTGTCAATAAAATGGCAGCAGTTTTTAATTTTCATTACATCGATTTCGGAAAATCATCTCATTTTTTTTAAAGTGATGTTTTTGCGATCAAACGTTGTTTTAGAATATTTTGTGGCAGTAAATATTAAAGATCATACAATTTCCTAAAAATTTTCATTCTGATTTGATTGATTTTGGAATATCGGTATTTTTTTTTAATATGGATTTTTCCGCCAGTGAACGTTGTCTTAGAATATTGTGACGTACGATAGCATGGCTAATTGTGGTTAAAGATCTTGAAGATAACATTTCTCAATTAATGACATATTTGGATAAAAAAAATGTAGAGGATGTTAGTAAAAAAGGAAAAGAACATGTGAATGAGAAAGCTTTTTGCAAATAAATTCGCACCGGTTTTTTTTTGTTTATGAACACAGATTACATCCCTAAAAAAAAAATGTCTCGATTTATTTGATTTTTTGTTTGTTTCGATTTCCATTACTTTTAAAGCTAGACTTTTTCGAGAAAATAGTTTTTAAAGATATTCATCTTTTTTTAGGATATTTTACGTCAAAAATTCTGAAGGATCAATAAAGTGGGGGTGCGTGGGTGTCAATAGGGAATGTATATAATCAGTCATATTTCAGGATTTTCTTAACCGATTTTTTTCGTTCTTTGACGATATTTTCCGATAGATATTCTGTAAGTTTTTTTGTTTTTGGATACTTGTCATCGATTTGGGAAAATCTTTTTTTTTTCAAAGGCATTTTTTCGCTATTAAACGTTGTTTTAGAATATTTTGTAGTAAAAAATCTGGAAGATCATAAAATTTCCTGAAAATGTTTATTTTGATGTGATCGAATTTGAAAAATCGATTTCTTTTTTAATTTGTATTTTTTCGCTAGTGATCGTTGTTTCAGAATATCTTGTGGTTGAATATCTTGAAGATCATGAAGTTCCTGAAATTATAACGTTTTTAGATTTAGATAAAAAGAAAATTTTTGAGGGTGTGTGTAAAAAAGGAAAAGAACATGTGAATGAAGAAGCTTTATGCCAATAAATTGGCTGCGATTTTTTATTACTTTCAACTGTGCATACATTACATCATACAAGCCTTGTTGAATAAATATTAGTAAAAATAGTAATTTTAAGACAGTACATTTTTTCTAGGACCTTATAAACATATTTTTTTATCTATACTTTTTCTAAAAATCTTATTTACGATACACAATCTAAAATTTAATTGTAACGCGATTCTTTTCAAAAAAGTCTTAAATGTATAGATTACAAATAATAAATTGGTGCAACTCAAGCGTTAAATTTTTTCGACAATAGATTTGTTGAACAGTTCATTTTACACTTCATGACTAGTCATGCATTTTGATAAAGATCTTATAAAAATATTCTGTTTTTTTCATTTTAAAGGTAAAGGGCTTGGTTTCTATTTAGACACACTTATAGAAACATTCGAAAAATATCAACTTTTTACAAAAATTATTGTATAATCCTTAAACTTTAATTCCACGTAAAATTCACCTTGCTATGTCAAAACAGCAAAACAATGACACCCTCATGATTATAGTAAAGGATTTTCAGATAAAAAAAAATATCTAATTTATTAAATTGATCCTTCAAACAAAATTTTACCTGGGTCATTTTTAACGAAAACTGACAATATTGTGATGTCTATGCTATGTATGTTTTCTGTTTCTTTTTGTATTTTTCTCGCGTCCCGGAATATTTTCAGTTCAACCAGTAGGTCATAAATATTGATTGACTAACAAAACTCTTCTCCATCCCTTGGGCGAATGTACGTAGTTTTGCTGTTTGCTTAGGCTAGAGGAAAACGCACTTTTACCCACTGCTGGCGCGAAACATGTGCCCTCTACAACATAGGCGAAAAACACTGTTCGACCCCCAAGTACAGTTCAGTAAAGTAACCTATAACAAGCTGTTGATGAAGCAAGTTTGACAATTTGAATGTAATCTGTACCATAATAACAATTGCACAGTGATATGTATTGTTGCTAAGATGATAATGATTTGCCTTTATGTATGTGTAAGCAGAGTGTCATAATATTCTGAGCAAGAGAAAAACAGTTGCCTGTCGCACGCAAGTGCATCAGATATTGGCACTGCAGCGAACATCGAGCATATACATATGTTCGAATTTTAATACAACGCAAGCATATTGTCAAACTTGGATGATAGATACAGTGTTTCTTATTGAAAATCGGTTTGTACGCAAATATTTTTGATGCTCGCCCCCCCCCCCCCCCAACCAGCAGCACACGCTTCGCTCGTGCCGCAAATGTTGGGGAGGGGGGAGGGGGGGCGAGCATCGAGACAAAGCAGACGAAGGAAAGTGCCGACTTTACGAAAGTATAAAAATGGCGGTGCAGTGAATCTGACAGCTGAAATGTCGTTGTGATGGTTTTCGACTTTGTAGTCAACGTACTTTTGCCCAGGGACAGAGAAAAACATTATTTCTTGCACAGGAGGGAAATGAAAGTCACACGCGTACGGTATGACGCCCGAGGCGAAGCCGATCTACCATGAAATTTTTTAGCAATAGATTCTTACGAAAAATAGCATTATTAAAAAATTTCATGTAAAAATAAAACGATTGAAATTTTTTTTAAATAAATATTTAAGATAGCACCTTTTGGGGTGTAAGATGCAAGATAACGTTTTTTGAATATAAAGTTCAAGATATTAAGGGACCCCGCAGGATCCTTATGGAAAATGGCCCACGGTCAAACTCTCTGAAACTGGATTATGGTAGTACTGGATGAGTAGATAAGAAGTCCCCATGGCCGCTAAGTCGTAAAAACTCATTTTCTCGAGATACAACCTCTCGAAGTTGTGTTCTCCCATAAGGACTTCCAAAGTAGTACGATATACTTACCTAGACCTAGATTAAGTTCATACATGTGTATGTATTATCTATTAGTGAGTCTGTTGTGTGTATGTATGCGCATGTGTGTGTAAGTATGTGAGTGTGTTGTGTGTGCGTGTATATGCACGCGCGTATGTGTAGTGCGGGCGTGGACTGTATATGCATAGTGTGTGTAGGCCGTGTAGGCCGCGAATGCACGAAGAGCATATGGAGTGTGGTTGTGTGTGCGTGTGTGTGTGGGTGTGTATGTATAGGCCTTAATAAATAGGATTGGTCAGTACAGGGTTCGGCTAAACCATGTAATATGTAGAGATCTCGTAGGTCGCAAGTGTACTTATAGGTTGTACGTTTTCTCTACGTACTACATGTGTAATTCTAACTCTGGGTCGGTTAATAGCATACTTCATTCCATGTTTGTTCTTCTCTTCTTAACTTAATACGTTTTTTTTTTACGTTGGCCAGCCGTTAACATAAGAGTTGGAGAGGCTCACAATCTGAAAAGCTGTTTATCGTGGGGAAGCAGAAAGTATTAACATACGCATAACAGACCTAGGGTTAGGGTTGGGCTTATACATGTAGTATAAACAGTACACGTGCATTCTACAAGTTCTTTACATACTACATGGTTATTCCTAACTCTGTACTGACCAATCCTATTTGTTAAGGCCTGTACATACGCTCTCACACACACACTCACACACACACACACGCTCTTCGTGCATACGCGACCTACGCGGCCTACACGCACTCTGCACATATAGTCCACGCCCGCACTACACATACGTGCACGCACACACACCCACACACACACACACACGTACACACATACACATCACAGACTCACTTATAAATAATACGTACACATGTATGAACTTGAACTAGGTATAGGTAAGTATATCGAACTACTTTGGAACTTTGGAAGTTCTCATAAGAGAACACAACTTCGAGCGGTTATATCTCGAGAAAATGAGTTTTTACGACTTAGCGTCCATGGGGACCTCTTATCTCTTCATCGAGTACCACCAGAATCCAATATTTAAGAGAGTTTGACCGTGGGCCATCTTCCATAAGGATCCTGCGGGGTCCTTTTTGAATTTTAAATCCGGAAAACCTTTTTTGTAAGTCTGAAAATCGAGAAAGTACTTTTTTGAAATTGAAGCTTAAGATAGTATAATTTAGAATCTGAAAATCAAAAATTCACGTTTTAAAACCTACAATTGAAATAAAACTTTTTATTACATAAGTGATGATTTTTTTTTTAGTAGTCCTTCATTCAATGTTTCCAATAAGATTTGCACTAGCATAATATATCATAACTATTTCATATCGTTTGAGTATCTTTGAGCTGGAGGATTTTGTCTGATTTCTTCCAAAAATATTAATAATTCTGAATAATACCCTGATTTATTCCAAGTTTCATTGTGACTTCCATCAAGAATGTCAATTTTTCTTTTGAATAAACTTCCACAAGTTTCGAATAGTTTGTCCATCATTTTAGGTGGGACAAGTTGATCTCTTCTTCCAGAAATAAAAAGTGTAGGCACAGAAAGTGAGCAAACTTTATGCAATGACAAATACTAAAAAGAAAAATTAAATTACTGCGTCAGTCTGTAATAATAGAAAATGTAGAGATGATTGCGCGTATGAAATGATCCGCGATATGCAAAGTCCGAGCTCGAAGTATAGAGATGCCATGATTTTGCTTGCTAAACAGCGTTATGGAGGTTCTAGCGTCAGTTACTACAAAATTTATTAAATTTTTAAAGATCATTCAGGGCATTTAGTATATTATCTGAAGTTTCTACCTTAGTGACTACCGTCATAAGCAGAAGTCCAGTATTAACGAAAAAAGATGTCTTTTATTTTTTATACTGTTTGTATACTTAAGTATCCTGATGCTATTTACATCGGCAATCTTAATGAGCTATATGTATACTCTAACATCGATTTATGACTTTAACGTATTTAATTATATTAATTACATGATGATGTTATTTGACCTCATTATTTCATAATTAGGTAATTGTCAGATGCCGCACTTCTACTTATGGCAGCAGTCAACTACTTTACTTTGTTAAATTTTTATTATGTATCAAATGCATATTAATTTTCATGTAAAATAATGAAAAACAGCACCTAAAAATAACCCCCCTGCAGAGCACGCATTTTGATAGGCAAGGGGGGAGGAGGGGCGTACTAAAGTTGAGAGCGC
This sequence comes from Copidosoma aretas, assembly GCA_030522625.1. Taxonomy (NCBI): domain Eukaryota; kingdom Metazoa; phylum Arthropoda; class Insecta; order Hymenoptera; family Encyrtidae; genus Copidosoma; species Copidosoma aretas. The sequence continues at coordinate 9,060 of JAPYYV010006239.1, read as the reverse complement.
CTTCAAGTCTCTTGATAATAATTACGAATAAGATAGAGATCAATGTTAGTACCGTAAAAATCAAATAATATATATATATATTTACTTTTATTGCACAATATTACTGTTAAAAACTAAAAACAAATTAGACAAAGTAAAAAATGCATGCCAAAATTAAAATAAAGGCACATACTTAGGGTAGTTTATGCCAGAAACAATTTTTTCACATAAATAATCAAACTTGGAATATAAGTTGTCAACAATAGCATACATAAATGGTTAAAGATTTATGAAGATTTTCCGTGCGGTTTCTGTAATATTTAATTTTCAATTTGCATGCTTTACCACGGCGTCTTAGGAGCAAGCCATTTGGAAATGCCTATTTTCGTTATTAAATAAAAAAATATATTCACGATTGTTTTAAAAAACGAGTAAAATATGAGGAATATAAATATAATTTATCTACTAAAAGATTAGAAATATGGCCCGTGCTGTTTAAAACATCTCAATATAAAAAAAGTTTGCCGTGCTTTTATTATACATATATATATATATATATATATATATTTAATTCATGAACATTGTATAAATTGATCAGTAACTCTTATTTTCAAAGTTCGGTTGTATTACTCATATGCGTACAAATATAGATAACCAAAGCGTTCTTGTAAAAATTCGCTAAAAACTCGAACAAATGTAGTCAGTACATGGAATAAGTTCACTGATTTATCAAATAATTTTTACTTATTTAATAATGATAATGATTCTATTCTGTATTTATGGTTAATATTGATACATATGCAAACATTATTTTTACATATACAGTTATGGGCCTTTTTTTGGATATTTTTAACATTACAGAATTCGTTATAGGATATAATTGTAAAACTCTTACTTAATATATGTATTTCTATTTTTTTTTTTAATTATTTTTTTATTTATAATATTGATTTTTTTATACTACTACATTTCTTCTTCTTGTTTTATAACTATTGAAAATGTATATCCCCTTAAATCAATACTAATTTTATTATCGATAGAATATAATACGTAATTGATTAAACATACAACATGTAAGAAGATCTTTTTTTGCTGACATAATATAATAATTTATAACGCATAACGTATCATTTAACCATATATCTTGAATTTGTTGTGCCTTATTTACCTACATAAATAAATAAAACATTCACATAAATCATCTCCCTCCTGCATATCTCTCCATTACCTTTTAATCCTATATTTCTGACAGATATTATTATTATTATTTAATTTGCTGTTTTTCCGCTTTACATATCAAAATATGCAATATAATTTTTTTTTCTTTCATTGCAGAGACTACAGTCCATCACTTAAAAACTTTTAAACATACCTATACATTTTTTCTTTTTGCTATATCTTTTCCTCTCTTTTTATTTTATTTTTTTTTCATATTTAAGGGATGTTAGTGTTGTCAATTACCCTACAGTTTTTTTGCATTTCCTAACTGACAAAACTCTTCTTTTCCTTTGTAAAATTATATTTAATTTTCTTAAGTTTATTTTTCTTTGTTGCTTTTGTTGTAAGTCCTATCGTTTTAATATCCTCTACTTTTAATACACTACTATCTCTTCCTTGCCTGTTTTGTATGATTTATTGATTAAGTCTCTATGGTTTCTTATATTAAGCTTAAATAAGTCCACTTGCTCTAGTCCATTATTATTATTCGCAAAAAGTAAAATTCTTTTTTTTTTTTCATGCCTTTTTCTAGATAACCTCTACCCGCCTCTATTTCTCATATATATTCTGACGTATTCGCATTTAAAAATGTTATTTGTAAATCTTAATTCATATTTTCTCCCTTTTCTTTTCTTCTCCATTTCCAAATCCATTGCCCACCCGCCTGCCTTCAATCATCATATGAATCCTTGTGTCTATGCGTTTAAACCCAACTTCATATTTTGAATCTACCTTCTATTTTTTCTGCATATTTTTTTCTCTTTCATACACAAGTTTTTGCTACGTATCTGCAATATAATTTTATCATTTAATCCATGAAAAATAATCTTTGATTCAAACTTTCTACTTTATCTTTTTTGCTTAAGCCTAAAAATGCTTTGACTGTCCTGCTACCTGTCATTTTTTCTCCCTGCCGCGAAATTTTTTTGTTAAAAACCACACATCTTAGTACATGTCCAAGTTTTAAACTTTTAATGCATCTAATTCAAATTCAATTGGATCTATTTTTATCCCTTTTTCATCACTAAAAATAACCATTTTTTTTTGTTTACTTTTAATATATTTTTTGTTCTTTATTTATCTAGTCTTTTTGCATATGTTTTCTTTCTTTAATATGCTGGGCACCTTAAGCAACGGCATAAGATTATTTGAGACAATGAATTTTAAGTTTGCCTACTGTTGCACCTCCTATATATTATATAACATCCACTTATCGTCTATTTTTTACATAAATAAAGTTTAAAGTACCAGGCTTCACGGGCTCCCTTGCCTTTTCTCTTTCATAGTTTCAAATAAATTTGTTAGTCCCTGGCCGTAATTAACTGTTTTTTGTATATTTTTAGATTCTTTTCAACATTTTTGTCATTTATATACTCATTTCTCTTAAATTTATTTTTAGCCGAAATATTTCTTCATTAACATTATCAAATTCTGTTTCAAAGTCTACAAATACAGCATATAATTTATTGACCACTTACTTTAGTTTACATTCAATTAAATTATCTAGTACAAAAATATGGTATCTTGTTCTTCCTTTTGTTCTGATGACAGCCTAACTCTCTTTCATTATTTTTTTCTGCTCTACCGATTTTTCCACTTTTTCAGCGATTATAGTTTCTTAAATCATGTATGTGACATTTAAGAGAGCACTTTTCTGTTGTTTTAATGTCTTCTACTTCTTCAATGCATTGTGAATTCGATAGATTCTTGCTATTGCCCACGCTTCTGTAGTATGTGTTAGTCTATAAGCTATGGAGTATGTTTGTCAAATCAATCGTCCAAATTATTTGCAGATTCATAAAACGGTTTTCAATAATTCTGTCTTCTGCGGCGTCTTTTCTGTTTTTTTTATTTTTTCTAAGAGATTTTTTATGATGGATATATTGTTGTAAATATCCTTCTTGACTGTGTTGTTGATTTCTATACTTCTCTTTTAGTTATCCGTATAGTTTGTATCATTGTTTTCTCTTTACAAATTTTTAAAATTATTTTTCTATGTTTCTTTTCGTATTACCATCACTCTTTTTTATTTGTTTTAATTTTTAAAATGATTTCTAAAACTCATTTTAATTTTGCTATCTTTTACTTTGCTTAGTTTTCTAAAAATTGTTTAATTCTGTTATCTCTCATTCCATTTATCCTTTTTATATAGTCTTTAATTCTATTTTTACTCTCTCTTTTTTTTAAATATTATTTGATATTACCTATAATCCATATTTTCTGCTAAGTCATCGTAGAATGGTGTTTATCAATTTGCAATGATTTACCTTTCTTTATCATTTTTAATTACTCTGATACCTGTGTCATGACATTACGTAACCTGTCTTTTTTTGTGATATTTATTTCTTATGTATATTCGCCCACCTGTGCACTTCACTTGCCAACCTCCTTTTTTTTTGAAATTTATGAAATGAATCATAGTAATGATAAGTATAATATACATGTATATATATTATTTTTAATGTAACTAGCAATTTTTCTCTTATCCATCAAAGAAGCTTAAAATAGCTTTATTATTCAATTTAAAAAATGACGATTAAAATAAATTTTAATTTTTTTTACTTATAAATATATTAATATTTTTTTCTTTTGATAATAGTATTCTGAAAATAGTTCTTTTAAAAAAACTGTAAATTAAAAAAATAATAGAACATTGAAAAAAACTATTGATTGGGCTAGGACTCCAGACACATGCACAGATGTGATCTTTTGTGATTTCAGATAATACAATCCAATTCAACTTAGCATATATTAACAAGTGCATCAATATAGAACAAATACAGTACTATTTTTTTTAATTAACTCACTCGCTCTTTTAAAAAAAAAACAACAATCAATTTTAAGTACTTATAGAACAACTATAAAAGCTATAACAAACTTAAAAATAATCGAACTTTCGAATAAATTTTATAACATATATATTGGATCAATAAAAGATTATCAATATACTTATATTAGTATAATAATTCTGTCGATTTGATGCATTTATTTTAATTTCTTTTTTTGCGCACTATATACACATGTATACAATTGCCACCATTCTATTTAAAAAGCTGCTGTAATAATTAGTGATTTTATGATTTTCTTTCAGCTTAAGCGACTCCTTACTGTTCATAATATTTTGACTGCGTAAATTACAGTGTTTTGTCAGTATGAACAAAATTTTCCTACTCGATATATTGTTAAAATTTGTAATTGAAATTTGAAAAATTAATTACATATTTTTTATTTTTTTATTTTGTAGTAATCTAATATATTTATACAGGTATAATTGTTTTATTTTTTTTAATACTTGTTGATAATGCAATTTTAATTTATAAAATAATCTATTAAAGATATTAACTGTAATTCATTATACTGCAATTTATTATAAATCTTAACATAAACATTATGAATAAAATGCATAAGAAGCCCTCTTTGCTCTTTCTACTGAAAGTGAATACCTTTGTTTACCTATAAATTATAGTAGCGTTTTTGCTGAGCTGAAAAAAAACACGTTACGCGTTAAGACTATGTATATTATGTTTCCTTTTGAGCAATAATTTTTGCAGCTCATTTCATAGCTTCCGATCATGATTAATATCTTTCTAATAGAAAATTTAAACAAACACTTTTTAACATGAGTATTGCTTTCTGTTCAGACGCCCGATATAGTATACTTTGTCTTACTATAATATTACGCATGATTGTTATTCTTTTAAAAAAGATGACTATCTTAGAGAACCAGATTATTTCAAAACAAACTGATTATCGACTAATCACTAACCAGATGTGTAACAAAAATTTTGTCTAATTTAACTTATAATTCTATATGTTTTTCCATATAGAATTACGTATGGCAGTACCAATCTAAACCCCATTATGTATTGCCATATGTAATAGCAAATGGTTTTACATACAAAATTGCATACAGAATGACGTTCTATACTTTGAGGTGTGTTTTTTCAATAACTTATTTAAATTGGACTAAAATTTTATACTTTAATTAAATTTCTAAAACCGAAAATGTACAAAAAGTGACTAAACCGTTTATATCTAAAAAACTAGTAGTGGAGTCAAAATTTACGATGAAACAGAAAAAAATTATTTGCGTGAGCTGGGGGGGAGGTAGGGGGAGTCTCGTGGGGAGGTGGAGGGTGGCAGGCGGAGCAGGAGGGATCGGAGGGACTTGACCCCATTTTCAGGGGGTCAAATTTTACGGTAAAAAGAAATTAAATTTACCTCATTTAAGGGTGGAGCTGGGGGGGAGCGGGGGGAGTGGGGGGAGCTAGTACTCGCCTGAAAACTACACAACTATATCATAAAGGAAGATATATATCCTTCCATATTATATAGTTGTATGGTTTTAGGGCGGGTACTAGCTCCCCCTGCCCTTCCTCCCTCAATAAGGTAAATTTCGATTATTTTTTCCGTGAAATTTGACCCAACAAAAATTAGGTCAACTCCCCCGTCCTTTACCTGCCTAACCGATTTATCCCCCAATAATAATGAAAAAAAAATATATATTGCAGAGGGCGGAGAACTAATATTTGCTCGAAAACCATAGAAATATATGACATATTTGATTGGGTATTTTTTATGCTTAATTGAATTATGAATCAGCTCTTGTAAAACTAAGTTATTAAACTTTAAGGATATGATGCAATATAAATAACACACGAGATAATTATGTGGTAATGAATTATCGTTTTGTATTTTCATTTCATAACTTCAAATGTCGTTTCAAGTGTTTTGCTCTTAAGTAATCTTTACCACAATTTTGACAAATTTTGTATTCAAAGTAATTTTGAATAAATTTAATATGCCTTTATAAGTGATAATTTATTTAGAAAGAACTGTCACATTTTGTACATTAAAATTCCATTTCATACTTTTCTGTAATAAGAATAACTGCCATCAAGATAAGTCAATGAGAAATTGAAGTAAAAAATCTAACAAAAACTACGCATATAAAAAATTTGTCAAATTTTTGGTAAAGATATATATATATATGTATATAAGTGTCTTGTGTGAGGCTGTAAGTTTTCTCCCCCACGTTCCCCTGACGTTCCCCTGCAGCTTTCTCACAGCTCCCCTTCAAATCATGGAGTTATTTGCTAATTTTTACATGATTTTCATCCCAACTTATTCTTGGGCCAGCTCCCCCACGCTCCCCCACACTCCTCCACTGGTCCCCAACCAAATTTATTTTGCTCCCTCACCAACTCCTCCACTTATTTTGTTATACAAAGGAGTCATGAATGTATAAGAAAACGACGATGTATTAATTAAATCGAATTTGTCAAACCTTTCGCGTACAGTTGTGACATTTGTAAATCAGTCAGATAAAGCAAAATTTTATTATTAGTTTAATTGTATCCATAAAATATAACCGATTGACAAATTTACAAAAAGTAGCTCTAAAACCACAACATTCATTTAAAAAATGTTTGCAGAAAATTAAATATTTATTTAAAATGATATATTATTATTATCTGAACCGGGTGGAAGGCGGAGACAGAATTCTAATAGTTGGCTATTTAAATGATAGGATAGGAGACCATAAAATATAAACAGACTCTAATGTTTCTAACTAAAAAATGTCAGAGAATAATTATCTAAACAGTAAAAGCGAAAAAGTATCGAAATCGTGCTGAAACTTAGCATTAGTGATGAAGAATAGGTGTACAAGCGAATATTGGGACGGGTATATAACTTGTGTGGGAGAAGAGGAGAGATTGCTTCTAATTATGTACTAGAGATAAAGACAGAAGGCTATAGTGCTGTTAAAATTTTAAGTGGTAATTAGAAGTAAGTCTGATCATCTACCGATGACCTTTAAAATCGCAGGCAATATTATACGAAGAAGGAAGGAAAGAACAGGAGATTATAAGAAAATAATAATTTGTAAATAAAGGAGAAAATATAAGTATTTATAAAAACTAAAAGAGATAGAAGAAAAATATTCGAATATATAATTACCCAAGGTGGAATAAATATCGTAGAAAAATAGGACCGCTTACCTAATGTAATTACAAAGGTAACAGAGAAACTAAAAATAATAAGATCAACAAAAGAAAAAAATTACAAAATTGATGAACAGGATTTTAGAATAATTGAGCAGAGAAGAAGATTACAAGTAAAGTCAAAAAATGGATGAAAATAAAAGAAAAAAATGAATTAAAGACTGAAAAAAGAGGTAGAAAAAAATGTTTGAAGATTGAAAAATTGAGAAAGCAGATGAAAAACTAAGCAAAGTATCGGAAAGCGAAATTTAAGTAAGTTTTGGAAAGCAATTGGAAAATTGAAACTGAAAATAATAGCATGGGAGAAAATAAAGAGCCATAAAAGAATCATTTCAGAAATTTATTAGGAGACAACAATTAGGCATGTTATAAGGAAAACGAAAAAATTAGTATGTGAATCAGCAGCAAAGTCTGGGAGAATTTTGTGAAGGCTCTATAAATCATTAAACTACGGAAAGTTCTAAGGATAATAGAAAATGTAAAGGCCGCTGGAGACGACGGAATTGTGGGGGAATGTTTCAAAAATTTTCCAATGATTGGGATAATTGAATTAACAAGCATACTTAATGGACAGAAACACAAATTATTAAAAGGTGGGAAATAGTAAGAATCCATCCGATTTACAAGGCTGGGGAGGAGTATGAGGACGTTAAGAACTACAGGGTAGTTGCGTTATTAAATGTAGTATTTAGGTTATTAGCCACTGTAATTGCTGAAAGAGTAAAAAAATAGGTATAAGAGTGTAAAATATTAAAGGAGTGTTAGGCTGGCTTGAGAAAAAAAAAAAAAAGAACAAGGTACTATATTGGTGTACTAAATAGTTTAATTAAATATAAACTGAAGAAATGGGACAATAAATTATATGATGTGCTTGTAGCCTTTAAAACAGCATTTGATACGATCAATAGAAAAATTATCTGGGTGAAATTAGAGAGAGTAGGGGTAGTTATGAGAATGACAAAAATATTGGACAGAATCTATAAATAGAAAAAAAACAGGTACTTACAGGCCAGAGACTAACAAATTTATTCAGAACATTCAAAGGGGTAGGGCAAGGGTGTCCACTAAGCCTGGTACACTTTAGTGTATTTATAGAGGATATAGACAATAAGTTGATTTAGAACCATACAGGAGGTGTAACAGTAGGAAAACTAAGAATCCACTGAAACAATAAGATAAGTCAGAAACATAGGATGAGAAGATAATGAAAAGATCTGCAGAAGGGAGCTATTAACATATGAGGTTGTATCGCAGACAAGCGTTGGCCCATAAAGACGCTGCTGGTCATATTAAATATGGCGTCACCGCGTATGCAAAGTATACATATGCTTGTGACGTATGCATACTAAACAAACTATATGTATCCTTTGTATACGCATAGACGCCATCTTGAATGTGACCGGCAGCGCCTCTACGGGCCAAAGCTTGTCTGCGATACAACCTCATTACAAGGAAACCTGTAGGTGATTTATGTAAATATACAAGATCGATTTAGTCAATTTATTTAGCGTTTACTTGATAAAAATCTATAATGTTACAAGGTATCAAATAAAACTATTTATGTTTAATATGATTTCTATATGGAATAAAGATATATGAAAACCCCATAGAACTTGAATAGTTTTATTTAATACCTTATTTGACTATATTTCTTTGATTTCTAAGCGAATTTTTATGGACTCCTTTTTGATAATTTTATAAATATCGAATAAATATAGATATATTTTCATGTATGGTGACTTATGCGGACATTTTATACGTGAATAGGTACTTATGCGGACACTGTTGGAATTATGCGGACGTCCGCATAAGTTTTTTGAAATATATAAGTGTATCGAAAATTGTGCAGACATTTAAG
>JAPYYV010006237.1:0-19817 GCA_030522625.1 Copidosoma aretas | reverse complement strand
AAAAAATCCTGCACCGACCGGGATTCGAACCCTCGCCCCACTTGAGCAGCCGTACCTCAGACTTGCGCCTTAGCCAACTGTGCTACGACTGCTCCTGTTGCTTAGGATATATTAATATCCTAAGCGCTTTTTCTCGTCATCCACACTTTTTAAAGGGCCTAGACTAATAAACATTTGAAGTGTAGACCAAGCGTCTATTAGACGCGTTCGATGTTTGAGTGAGAGTCTTATGTGGGTTATCTATATTTTGCTTAGCATACTCGATTGGCGAAGGTGAGGCTCTGTATCTCATTTTTAAAAGTCAGGTGAAAGAGAGATGGATAGCCTAAATAAAGCCTCAGGTGTCTTTGTATTAATTCAAGTTTTAAAACATAAATCATTGAGCGCTCACTTTGGATAACAAGACTTGACTTCTCGCGTACCTTTTCCATTCAAGGTTGTTCTGTGGATACCTCTATATAAATATACATGGAATTCGTAGTGTCATTCTTATGGTCATAGAAAAACATTAAAATCTTGATGAAAATTTATTTGTTGAAACTTAAACATATTATGAGTGATTATACCAAGTTCGGAAAAGATTCTGTCGCTAGAAATTAAGTTATTAATTTATGAAGTTGTGATACATGAGATCTTATGGGAGCCCAGCAGGTTTTGGTAAACTTTGAGAATTTATAACTCAATTTCAAGAGGCAGAACCTTTCCCAAACTGGCCAGAATCACGCGTTATGTGTTTTAATCAAACTCGGCAGATAAAGTTTCATTAATTTCTTAATACTTTCAAGATATCCACAGAACAACCTTAAACAACTCTACAGACATTATTAATTTTTTAGGAATGACTCTTACGGCCAGGAGATCAAATTATTCGGATCGTTGGAAAATTTCACAATTTTCGACAACTCATCGGTGAGCAGTTTAACTATATATGACACGAAAGTCGAGAATACAGGCATCTATAGTTTTGGAGGAAGTCACTACGGAGAACGAAAAACTCTTGACTTTACACTTGATGTTTTCGGTAAATTTAATATCACACAATAATCTTTTAATTAATTTAATTAGTGTGGCTCTGAATCAAATGATCGTTTTTGTTGCCATCGCAGCCAAACCAGTTGTTTCTATATCATTGATTGAAGAAAGATTCACTTTTGGGTTTAATGAAAGCGTAAAATTTCGTTGCGACGGTATTAGTAATCCACCATCAAATATCTCCTGGTATTACTCAAGATCCCCAAAGTATACAATCGAAGATAGCGAAATAAAATCAGAGCTAAAGGTCAGCTTTGACAAAAAAATTGAAAAAATGTATCTTATTATATCGATCAATGTTCAAATTTTAAAGCGAAAACATAATAAACCTGATTGCAATTATTCTGTTAAAGGGTACAACGATAGATACTCGAAATAAAATAAAAATGGCTTCGACAGTAACAACAAACTTAGACATGTTTGGCAGAATAACTTGTGTCGCTTGTAACTTTTACGGCTGTAAATCAAGGTTCCGAATTATTGAATTAACTGGTGAATTTATCTTTATTCTTGTTTTTTTTTTCGTGTGTCAGTGGTTTAATGCTAATTTTTCAGGTTAATTAAGTCGTTTTATGGTTCATTTTCTTTTTACAGATTTAGAACCGTTTAGTGCCTATTATGGGATGGCTCCACCAAAAGAAGAATTCTTCATAGGAGATAACGTTACTCTAGTTTGCGGAATAATTCATAATATTTCTAATGTTTCGATGTTTTGGTATTATAATGAAACAACACGAGTTTCGGAATCTGGTTGGTACTGAAAATACCTTGTATGTATAAATAAGTAATATATCTAATGTAGATTGATTATTTTACATAATTTCAGAATCACAAAGAATATACATGAAGACGGAAAAAACAAATTTCACCCGCCGCTCTGTACTTGTTATTAAAAATGCGCGGAAATCGGATGAAATGAAATATATATGCAAGCAAGATAAAACGATCATAATTCAAATAACTTTTACACTTACTTTAAAAGGTTGCTATAATATTATCAGTAACTTAATTTATGTTTGTCCATACTATATGTACTAGAAAAACATTGATGTTTTATGTGGTCTTTTTTTTTGTTTAGATCCACAAAAGCTCAACATTTACAATACAAATATGAATGATACCGAAGTATTTATGTCAGCAGAAGAAACTAGAAAAACTATTTATTTGTTTTGTTATACTAAAGGAAGGCCAAATCCTAGAATAACATGGTTTAAGAACGATAAGCCTTTAGAGTTCTCAGAACAGATCAGTTCAGTAGACAAAAATCAAAAATTAATAATAAAAAATCTTTTGGAGAGTGACAGAGTAAATTATTCATGTCGTGCGAGAAATCGCTTCGAAGAAGTACAAAAATTCCAAATATTTGGTGTGAGAGGTAACAGTTCTCAAACCTTATTAGTATATTTTACTTTCTCGAACAAACCTATAAAAATTTTTTCAATTATCAATCAGATGAAATTGCGCTTAAGGGGATTGTCATGGCACAGTTAACATCAAAAATTACTTTTTGGTTTACATCTTTTCAATATAAGTATTCCTATACAAAACACGTAAATAAGTAATAAGTCTGATGTTTGGACCTGTACCACTATACAGATATACAAATAACATTATGCAGTAACTTTCAGTCGATGAATCTTTGAGACTTTAAAGCTAGGCTTTCTGAAATTGGAAATTATTGTTTCAATTAGGGTTAACTTTATTATATTCATTTTTTGTGAAATTTTGAAGAAAATTAACCGACTTAGAAGTAAACGTGTGTCTTTGGGGACTAGTTGTCAACAACCTCTCCATAAAAGCCCGTGTATATCCGTAAATCTTCGTGATTTAATTTCTCAAAAACTATGAAGCTAGGCCCTCTGAAATTTGGACATGTTATGTGTAGTGATAACATGAGTGTGATATAATTTTTAGAAGAATTTCTAAAGAAAACAAAATATCACGATAACCCCCTTAAAGTTATAATTTAATTGATATTTTATTTCAGAAGTTGGAAAGCCACTATCTTGGGGCGGAATAATCGTTGGAGTAATGACTATTCTTACATTGTGTTCCATTTTGTTGTGTATAGCACTGCGATGTTTAAAGGTAAAAATACATTGTTGTTGCTACTGTTTCTTTTGTGACATACGTATATTTATAGTAATATGATATTTATACTTGTAAGTAACCATACAATTATAGTGTACGATGACTTCGAAAGATGAACAAGCAAAACTTGATTCATATACATATCTAATTTCTTGTCTTGTCAATCCACGAATAGGCAACTTTTTTTAAATTTCATTTGTTTCAGCAACCGTCAACACCTACACCTTTCAGTAAATTATTTTCAATAAAAAATAAATGGTTAAGTTAATACACACTTCTTTATTCCAATACAAAGTTACTATACTTATCGATAGCTTGTCTTAGCTGGATCTCTGTTAACTTAATTTTTGTCACGACATCCTCTATTCTGTTAAAAATCAAACAGCTATGACAAAATAGTTAAAGTAAAAAAAAAATTATAAATTATAAAGATAACCACGAACGCCATATTTCCTAAAAAAAATTTTCTTGTCAATGTATTCTAGACTTTTATTGCTAATACATTTTTTTGTTCCTTTACAAGTAATTTTCATTTTTCACAAATAACAAATAATTTGTCCAACTGCTTTCAAGTAACTAAGTACATCGTCATTTTCTAGGTATTCGTAATACTGGTGCACTTTATTACACAATCTGTCTTCTCTCTATTTTTTATTTTTATCAAGTCCACGATGCACTTTTTGGCCCAATTGTATAGCTGTCTTAATTATATCTTCGTGTCAGTTTGCTCTTTATGCATGTCTCTTAAAAACATGTAAAAACATGTAACAACTTGGAATCTATTGTGCCAACCCTCAGGAATATTATTTGTTCGAGCACTTCAGTCGACCACCGAGTAGCCTCACAATATGTATGGATTGGTAAAAAATCTTGTGTCCCTTCATTCTCCAGTAACGTGAATTGCTCTTTAATATCTGTCAGAGTTATGTTGATATAGAGTTCTCGGGACGGCAAAACGATTTTATCAAACACTTTCTTGTACGCTGATTCAGTTTTGTTAGTAAGGAGTGCACAAACAAGAGGCAGACCAATATTATACCTTTCTCCTGTTACAGAAAGTTGACTTGATGTTCCTGTAATAAAAAATAACTGGAAAAAAATCGCAACTTTGCATTTGAAGGTCCTATCTACGAACCATGCACTACTTCGAAACAAGTTACAAAAATGTTTATTTGTATTAAATACTAATATTTGATCCGAGGTATCTCGGATTAAATCTATAGAGTCGGAGATTAGGGACGTATCTCCTGAAACAGTGCAGCGAAAATCAAGAGAAGTTTCTCCTTAATTTTCTATGCTAGTCGGATTGGCAGGCATGTTTCGAAGTCTTCAACATTTCTCCTTAAATTTATCAATTCAAGTAATCGCGATGAAAATACTGTTTAATATACATAATGTTTATATTGCATTTCACAGTGAGTGCGCGTGCGAACATGCGTAGTACAACGATTTATTTTGTGAAACACCGTGCACTTCAGTGTGTATCAATTGTGTTGGAGGAACTTCACTTTTTCTATATCTACGTTGTTGGGCCCTCATATTGTCACAGCTCTAGCTTCACATTCGGGATATCTTCTACATTTCCAATAGCATCTAGCATGTTTACTGATACTCCTGCTATTTTTATAACATATGAATTTTAGGTTTTATTAATTCAGCCATAGTGTCAATTATAACTAATAACTTTCGATAACCGAAATGTTTAAGTTACACCACGTATAACCTGCACACACGCAACAACTAACTTTTGTTTTTGACAAATTGAACTAGGGTAAATGAACTCAATGATAAAGTCCAAAAAACCCTGAAGCGATCCCAGGTTCGTCATAGCTATTCACTATGAGTATAGGGTAGTATGACAATTCCTTCAATTTTTGTTTGGTACGTGTATTGCTTTAGAGAGTAACAAGGAACATAGTAATAATACATAACTAAAAAAAAAGGTCATTGAAAAAGGAAATGAACACTACATTTGTATGGTTCTTACGTATTATTAATTAATTTTTAAAAGTTAATCAGTCTTAAAGTTTCTTTATTATGTTACAATCAGTTGAAGATGAAAAGAGAGCACTTCGAGAAAGAAGCACTCGACTGCATAAATTCAGCGATACCTGTGAACGATCAAGCAAAACTCGTGCCATATGACAATAAGTGGGAATTCCCAAGAAATCAAGTAAAGTTAGGTATGGATCTTTGCAAGTAAAAATTATTTTATGATGATAAAATGTTCTACTATTTGATAAAACTCTCAAATAAGTTAATCTGAAATAGTAATCAAGCTTTGAAAAGCACAATACTACTATTTTCAACCCCCCAAATTTTTTTTAAAATCAGTTTATCAATTCGTATTACCTATCTTTGCGTTCATCAGCGATCAGCTAATAATGATCTACCAGAAATTGATGCGCAGCAGGGATGTCTGTTTACTCAGTTGTATCAGGTGAATTTACATAGACAGAAATGTATTGACGGTGACTGACAGTGACTGTTATAGATTTGTAAGAACCATATTTAGTCAGTAATTGCCTCGAGCAGCCACGAAAATTTTTGAAATAACTTTTAAGGCCCCCTAGAAATCACTTAAATTATATATGTTTATTCATGTATTTTCTTTTTTATCTTAACCCAAAAAAAATAGGCTGATTTTTCAACAGCTTTCCTGCATGCTACTCCGAAAAATTTAAAGAGGGCCCTCCTTTGTTCACTCTACTCTCCACGCATATATACATACCCAACTTGCATGGAGATTTTTCTGGGGCTTTGCAAACACTTATCACTACTCCCATACCATTCATCATCACTCTTTGATATAAGATCAAATCTCAAAATTGAGATAGAGATACTAATGTCAAACGAGAACTCTAAACAGGGTAAACCAAAAGATATACAAAATATAGAGCCAGTAACACAAAAAAGTGGAGAAAAACGGTGATTTGCACAAATGTAAATCATGCGGAGATGTAGAGATAGCAAGTTAGAGATGGATTGGAAAAAGTCGTTACAATTAAATATGGTGACTTGAAAACAGATGTGTGTGTGTGTGTGTGTGTGTGTGTGTGTGTGTGTGTGTGTGTGTGTGTGCGTGTGTGTCGTCGTGTATGCGTGGATGTGTGTATGTGTGTATATGAACTCAAAGGTTTGATATAATTGGTACAGAGACGAATATTTGAAAACAAAACAAAATGATTAAATCATTTGGTTGCAACTTACTCTCTAAATGTCTTCGAGTGAATTTTCACTCGCATCAAAATTGAAAATTCACTCGAAGACATTTAGAGAGTACGTAACAAGCGTGGAAAAAACGATTTTATCGCACGAGTAGCCAACGATTGTCATTAATTGCTTACACGAGAGCGAGTACATCAGACGAATGATGAAACTGTCAGTACGAGTTGCGTACACGATTTTGTACATGTGTGTCAAGTATTGATATTTTCCACCCACTATAATAAAAAAAAACCTCAATAAATGTGGAAACATCACCAAACAGAATGAAATGAACGAGTGCAGTAACTAAGAGAATGCAACAAAGGTGCTAATCTTTATAATCTTATTTTAAATGCATTTATTCTAGTAAGAAAAAATTGGAAGACTTGTTTAAAAGCATATTGATAAAAACGGAAATTGAAAAATTGGAAACGTAGAATAAGGTACAAAAAATCAAAGGTACATAAACTAAAAGAAAATAAACAAGCATCGCTAAATACTGGGAGACAATGTAAATAGCTGATGTTGAGTTGCGACTAGAAGAAAAGTAAGCGTTTTATCAGTGTTGAGTTGCGGCTGGGCGATAAGTTTCGTTTTCTAATTTTTGTCGAATTGCGGCCAGGTTTTTTCTTTATTACTGTCGAATTGCAGCTGAGTGATTTTCCTATGAGAATAAATCTTGTTAATTTATTCACGGTACATCCATATATATATAGCATGAAACGCAAAGCATTAGACGATATTTCGACTCGACCATCGAAATTAATTCGCAGTGAGATAAACAACGATGAGCATCAGTGTACAGTGCATGATTTGGACAGATCTCGGCGGAATATTGGTGCTACTCGTCAGAGTGCGTTTTGTGACTATGTTCTCTTAAACTATATTGTGAATAAATCACCGTATCCCCCCAGGATGGATACAAAATTTTCGACAAGCATTTGTCACACTACAAACAACTGTGAAGTGCTCCACACCCTATCTTTGTATCATTACTCCAGAATGTTCAGTCAGAGGTGTACGTAAAAATGCGAAATAGTAGTGTAAAACCAAAGACGACGCAAGAAAAAGAAAATTTCTTAAGGCTAGAAATGTTAAGTTATCGACATCGAAAAAGCACTCGACTTAATTTCATAATAACTGTTTCCAAAATGTTTACCTGTGTGATTGTATCTATGCTGAAAAGAGCCAAAATAAGCATGAACAAATTTATTTGCTCATTGCACAAAAAACACATTTGTTTAAACATGCCATTTTTTTTGTTCTTAAAGATTGTCAGTCCGAAGCCTGTTTAAAGTGTGACGGAAAAATGTAGTTATATACCAATTAGTAATGGCGAAAGTACTTAGCCGCAATTTGACATTTGCGATGTAAATACATGAGAAAATTAAGTAAGGAGTAAGAATGCACAAAAAATAAGACACGATTCTACAATAAAAAGGTTTATGGACTAAAAGATTTATATATAACAAGCAGAAAAATCTCTGCACCAGAGTAAAATATATTAACTACATATAGGCATTATCAATATCGTAATGACTAAAAATGAAACGGTGAATGAGCCAAATACAAAATTAAAGGTGTAAAATGTATATGATTCAATCAAGAGACCAAACAATAGCATGGCATAATGCAAGAGAAATATTTTTCCCTATCCTGGTGATGTATAAGATTTATTGTATTTTCCAGTTTGTTATGATATGCATACGTGATAATCGTACGTAGTTATCATACATGGCTGTTATGACTTAATGACAATTATTTGACAATATGGCGAGAACACGGAGTTTCAAAGACGCTATGATAGAAATATACATTCCTGTATGAAAGAAAACGATTCCGCGTTAGGTTTGCGTTTCATTTTTTCATTAACTCAAGATGTTTCTTCTAATATTATACACATATAATAACCCAAAGTCAGTTTGATATTATCATACGGACTTACGTGATAAAGACAATTACAGAAACAGAAAGACGTTTTGTAATTGATGTACAGATTAGTTAATTTTGTTAGCTAGTCTTATATAAAAGATGATGTCGAGCCTCCTCATCGTCGGCCCATTTTTTTAGTTTTCTATGCTGTCCCTCGTTTACTTGCTATAACTATTATAACTCACAAGCATACTCTCATGATATTGTTTTTGCTGGTAACCACAAACTATTATCAGTAATTGAGACCTGTTTAGTTCTATCAGTTACCACTTCATTATCTGCTCTCTTCGCTCATTCCCGCTCACATTTCAGCTATCAACTAGCCACATGCATACATTCTCTTGGAATTTGTCTACCTCTCAGATTGTTATGGCTAATATCAATATTTTTTTTTAAAGAATTGAGAACTCAATGATTTTCATAGTTTCTGGCTAATTCCGGTACAAGAGTTTCGTTTGGGCTGTTTATATTATCTCCGACATAAACTTGATGACTCTATTTCTTCCACTTGTACACTAGTCATAAAGATTATTAATATCAATGTATCCTTATCACAATGAATCAAAGGAAAACAACTAGGAAGTGGACATTTCGGAGTTGTGATGAAGGCACAAATTTTTGAAATTCGTTCCAACGAGCCAACTACTGTTGCAGTCAAAACGGTCCGCCAAAACGCAGATTCATTTGAAATACATGCTCTGGCTAGTGAGCTGAAGATCATGGTACATCTGGGAAAGCATGTAAATATTCTAAACCTTCTTGGGGCCTGTACCAAAAATATCGCTAAAAGTAAGAATTTTTCGAATTTACGTGTATATATATGTATTACACAACAAGAGTAACTTTCAATTTGATAACACTCATACATACTTTAGATGAACTACTAGTAATTTTAGAATTCTGTAAGTTTGGAAATTTGCATGACTTACTGCTGCTTCATCGAAATAATTTTATTAATCAAATTAATCCGTCTACTGGTACAATCGATTCATCTATTGGAAATGTATCAAAAAGGTATAAATGAGATAATCAAAAGTAAGCATGGTATACTTTTTATCTTTTTTGCCCAGCAGAATAAAATAATCATTATCCGAATACCCTAGTAATTGTAGCTTAGCATCGAGCAACGAAGACGTCAATGTTGACAATACTTCAAACTTCGGAAATGTTATTGGGCTTAATGGCGACCATTACAGTAATAACTCCCAGCCAAGCTGGTCCTCCTACTACCAGGGTGACTACAATGACTGGAATTTTAATCCCATATGCTCCCAGGATCTCATCGTTTGGTCATTTCAGGTGGCTCGTGGTATGGAATATCTATCTCGAATGAAGGTATGTACATATCAACGTAACATCTCACTCATTTTTCTCCTTAATCACTACATCAATACTTCTTCATATTCATACTGTGCGTACTTTTACGTACGCAGATCTTACATGGTGATTTGGCAGCCAGAAACATTCTGTTGGCTGAGAATAACATCGTCAAGATATGCGATTTCGGTTTGGCAAAATCAATATACAAAGACGGTATTTACCAAAAGCGGAGCGATACGCCATTACCCTTTTTGTGGTTGGCCATTGAGTCGATTAAAGATGGAATTTTTACAACCAAGTCAGATGTATGGTCCTTCGGTATCGTACTATGGGAGTTTTTTTCGCTTGCAGAAATCCCGTGCTTAGGCTCTGGGATCAGAGATCAATTGCAAAAACTTGTTGATAGCCATAGGTTGGAGAAGCCCAGATATGCTACTAACTACATGTAAGTAAAAGAGAAAAGGCAAATTGCATCTCCTTTGTCTTTGCATGTATCATTTTTCTCTACAAATCTTTGCTCTACATCGCTTACTGCTATTTCAGATATGACATTATGACTCGTTGCTGGGAGACCGAGCCGACTCTCAGGCCATCGTTTAGGGAACTAGTGGAAATCATTGGTGAGCTTTTAGAGGAGGATGTAAAAATATATTACATAGAATTGAATCATGCCTACGAAGATATGAACCAAGAAGAGAATGTCCGAGGAATGTACGACCATCTGTCTATGATGTCAACACCGTATTAGGTAACTCCTGTCCCGACCTAGAATGACGACTCCAATGGCTTGTTGCAGGTTATGAATTCAATCTACGTAAGTACGCTCACTGGTAGCTCCTCGACTGGTGATGTACTGTATAAAAAGCGATAGACATGGAAAAAACAGTGTAAAACAAAAATTTAGGACTGCTGTATGGTTTGCCTTTATTTGAACATTATTACAAACAAATTTTAAGTTTATAGAATATTATATGCATGGTGAAACTGCTCATCGTTATGTAATCGGATGTAAAATATAATATAATTTTCACGGTTGAGATCAAGATAGGGATGCATATCTTTGCCTGGTATTTGTTGATACATCATACTAGCATTTACTTTTATTCCAACTCTTGTATAGTCGCACTTTGACTACCTCTGTTTACATTTCGTCGGTTGGGAGGAATAACGTACCAAATCGAAAAAGCGCTAAGAAACGTACCAATTCAAAAAAGCGCTAAAAACGTACCGATTCGAAAAAGCGCTAAGAAACGTACCAATTCGAAAAAGCGCTAAGAAACGTACCAATTCGGTCGAGCGATAAAAAACGTACCAATTCGGTCGAGCGGTAAGAAGCGTACCAATTCGAAAAAGCGCTAAGAAACGTACCAATTCGGCCAAGCGGTAAGAAACGTACCGCTCGGCCGAATTGGTACGTTTCTTACCGCTCGGCCGAATTGGTACGTTTTTTATCGCTCGACCAAATTGGTACGTTTCTTAGCGCTTTTTCGAATTGGTACGTTATTCCTCCCAACCGACGATTTGTGTATGTATGTACAATCGAAGTATTAAATGATTAAGGCTGCCAGAGCACTGTCTTCAAATTCATTAGAATTACAAGTCCTTTTATCAAGATTTAAAAAAAACGCAGTACCTCAATAAACATTATTGAAAAATACAATTATTAAAAAAACAACTCCCATAAATCGTGGGTAGTATTTTTCGTCAATACATCACGCAACTTGTATGGAAGATTGTGTGACGAATAACATAAGTGTGCGAGATTTTAACCAAGCTAACGTCGAGTACACATCAATAGCTTTGTATTAGCGTTAACAATTCATATTTTTACAATAAAATAATTTATTTCTGTTACTTTGGGTTTAAAGTAATATCTCGCATATAAATGTCTGTACATGTATATTTACATGTATTTCTCACCTACCGGTAACATGACACGCAATACATCTTGAGTCTTCTATAAAACACATACATACATACATACATACATGTAGGTGAGAAAATGGCAAATTGACATATTGATGAGAATCAGTTTTGGCTCTTAAGCGTGGCAATAAGGCGAGAGTCACTTTGCGGCAGACAAACCTGTTTTTTCTACCAATAAAGTGTATTGAAATTATTGTACAGTATGATTGACTGAATCGTCCATAGGATGGTGTCTGAAAAATCAATAAAATGTTCAAATAAATTAATTCGTCTTCAAGATTGTATTCTTATGTAATGGTACTGCTTAACACTTTATAAAAGATCCGTTTTTGAGGAAAGTATTTTATCTGATATTTGTATGATTTAACTCATTATTGCAATATTTTTATTATTATTCAAACATATAACTAATTTAATGTTTATTTCAGTTTTTTACAAAAAATAGAATTTAGTGCAGAGTCAATAGTTACAATATTTCTTATAACTTCTTTTCAAATAACAGTAATATTTTTTGACTGTTTCTTTGAAAAAATTAATTGCACCTAATCATAAATAGTTACACTAATACGTGTTTCGTAGAACTATTTTTGTGCTGATCTAGTAAAGGTATAACTTTTGAAGTCACTACGGTTTGCTAAAAATCTATTTGCAAATACTTTCAATGATAGTGCATCGATTCCATCCAACATATTAAGAGATCAAGCAACTTTCACCAAGCTTATTATCACAGAAAAGTAGTACTAGTTATACTGCAATCACTGGCGATACTGTGAACGTCACATGGTCTTAAGTGCACCCATACACTGCGTATATTATATCGATCTGACTTCTTAAACCTTGGGAATCACATGCTCAAGGATTACTCCAAATGAAAATTAGACCATTTCAGCTGTTTGATTATATTTTTCCTACCTCGAGAATATTCAAGTGTTTGCTGCGTTCTCGGTAGGAAGAATTGCATTTACCACTAATGCGCATCTGAACAAGGTAATACTGGGCCCGAGAGCGTTTGCGAAGGAGAGATGTACATTATTGACGAGAACTACTATCATTACAATAAAATCTTATGGTCGAGTTCCGTCCAAGTCATTGAGTCGATGAGTCATAATTTTTCCATCACACTTTATGCAGTGTAATAAAAATTGTAAACATGCTTATAATTATCAATTTTGCTGAACTTACATTCCCTTACTTTGCTAAATTTGAATTTTATATGAAGAGTCAATATTGTCCAGTACTGCGAAGCGAACACATAATTCAATATATATGCACATCTATATAGTTGGCATGTTTCGGTAGAATACAATTTAGAATGTCTGAATTCGGCATTTCTATTTCTTGGAAAATATTTTTTTTTACAATGATAGTTACAATGTATTTTCTCGTATAGTCATCATTATCATATACTTTTTTTTACGTCATTATAAATACTTGTATAATTAGAAAATTTGTATTTTTTTTCCGTAAATAGATTTTTTCGGTATTTATATTTTCCAAAAGTTACCGTGCCTAATTTCATGAAACAAAAAAGTTGTCACACGTTCTAATCAAACAATTTTCTGATTCGTATTTACATAAATTTACAATGTATTTATTTCAAGGTTTCCAAAAAGAGTAGTAGACAAATAATACTATCGGAACATAGGAGTTTTCGTTTTGCTTCATTCCAAATTTCAACTCCCTTTTTTTTATATTAAATTCACATTGCATATTTTCTTAAGTATACTCTTTCGGCTTTATGTATTTCGGAAAAAAAAATCCCTGTAAAATGTGCCCTACCCCAATTTTTTTAAACACACCAGTATTTATACTGCCAGTCCAAAGCCTGGATAAAGTGTGACGGAAAAATTATAATGACTCATCAACTTAATCAACTTAATGACTAGGATGGAAGTCGACCATGAGATAAAATTAACGGGGACGCAACTCGACCTGGGATTAAATCAAAAGGGGCCGCAACTCGACCACAGAAGTTATTATTATTATCTTATGGGCCATGATTCGACCCCAGCCGTAGGGAGTGTCATGAAGAGCGTTCCGTTTTCGACTTCTCGAAGTAGCCACGGGCAGCGCTACCGGGTAGAAGACTGTGGGGATTTTTCTTACCGTTAAAATTTACACGTGAAAAGTTACACGCACTGGCACGAGGCCGCTGCAGCGGCCGGTGTCGAGTTGGCTCCCGTAAGTCAGATAACGCCGTATCTATGGTCGAGTTGGTTCCCGGGTGATTAGAAATTGGGGTCGAATTGGCCCCTGGGTCATTAGGAGCTAGGGTCGAATTGGCTTCCGTACAAATAAAAATTTCCAACTCTGTAAAAAGACGATAAATCTTAAAATCAAAATTTTATATTGTATTAGGCGTGTTTACATAGTATTGTGCGGAATTCTATTGGGTCGAAGAGCCTTCAAATCAAAACATGGTACTGTACTCATTGGGATCGATGAACTTTGAAATAAAAATATTGAATCGTACGTATGTGTGATATACGAGATAAGCTCAGTTGTGCTGAGACTTAGTGTCTGAAACTTAGTGTCAGTTGTGCTCTCGCTGTCTTTATAAAAGTGTGTCTATTGGAATTTGTGTAGTTTCTGTGAATTTTCTTGCTGTATATTTATTTTGTGACGATGGAAGGCCCCAACTAAAGATGTGCGTCGAAAACTTTGATGTTTACTCCACGAGCTTACACCAATATCAAAGCCACACTTCATCATTAAGTTGTCCAACGAAGCGCATATATTTGGTAACGAGTTTTCGTCTCAATAAATTGCCCACTACGTTATTGGCTCAAAAAAAAGAGAGAAAAGATTTTCGATCCCACCAAACGGTGGAATATCGTACTGCACACCGGAGGTAAACAAACGCGAGTGACAGAGTCCGTATTCACGCGGTCGGCATATAGCATTTGTAGCCTCAACTTCGCGATTACTAAAAGTTTCTGTCTTTTCTGTCCTCCTTCGTTCCGCAACGAGTGTAGTGTTTGAAGGTACGGGTTGTGCATTTCGTGAAAGAATTTGGTGGTACTGAAAGTAATACGCCCGGGATAGAAATCGAAACTGTGTCTATGAGCTGCATGAGATGTTTAAAGTCAAAATGTCCTCTCCGTCCCCCTTCCGCCCCCCCAATTCTCAACTTGTCTCTCGTTTCGCTTCTGTGCATAGGATCTTCACCAAACTTTTTTTCCAGCTCTGTTAGGCTAAAATATTGGACTTTCAACGCTAGTAGCACAGTAGTAAACTTTGCTATTTTAGGTGGTCTCAATTTGATTTGAATGAAAGCTTAAGTGGAACCCTATTGATTAAAAAAAAGTTTTTTGAATTTCGTGCGACTAATCAAAAGTTATAGCGGTTCAAAGATCAATGGATTTTCGTTAAATATCCACGAAATCTCATTTTCAACGATTTTCGTGACTCTTCTTTAAACAGCTGTAACTTTTGAACGGTAGCACCAAACTAAACAAACTTTTTTTTAATCGATAGGGCTTGATCCCAGCTTTCATTTAAGCTACGTAAGAACACTTAAACCTTAAACACAGCTTACCTAGACGTTCCAAAGGTGGAATTGTTTTTTCAAAAATTTGTAAAAATTCACCATTTTAAAATATCGTGTATCTATTAAACGAAAAACTTTGTAGTAAAATCGCTTTAGTTATTTGTTGAGGATGGTATTTGCAATACAAATACCGTAAAAGAACATTTTTTCAACCATTTTTAGTGTTAAAAATTTTTGAAGTTGATCTGGGTAAGTTAGGGCGTAATCAGCCATATATTTGATAATTGTCTGTAAAAGCCTACGTGCTCTTTGGATTTATTTGGCGCTTTACCAAGCCATTTCAATTTCTTATACTTATTTCCCGCATTCTGTTAATCTACGTATGATATTTGTTCAATTTCATAATAATAATTATTTTTGGTACGTATTATTTGTACAGTTTATCGAACTTTTAATCTGCAACATAAATGTCATACGCTTTATTGCAGTCTATGTGAAGTTTATGTAGATCAGAATACACAGTCATGTTTGTCGTGAACTGTGTAGGTAAGCTCGCGCTTCACTAGTATATCGATATTAACTAATGTCATTTCATGGGAGCATAGGTCTATATTAACGTGGTCAAGTTCTGCTTTGTCCATGTATCATCGCAACTGGTAATTGGGTTCCCTCTCTCCTAACTGCTATATGAAAGAGGGGTATTCAGAGAGTTGAAAAAAAAATTTCTTGTAATATCTTAAGTTTACATATTTTTAATTATGATGAAAACTAACTTATTAAAGATCTCTTATCTTGTTTTTTATTCATTCGGTTTTAATTTTTTAAAGCTGTTTGACACCTTAAAAGATTTCATCCACGGCCATTAAAGGAACATTTTTAAAATATCGTACGTGTCTGAGTTAAGTCCTATTGATTGTACTATCACTGCAATAAATCCTGCAAAAATTTACGTTTCCATGTTAACAGCTGTACCAAGCTTTTTAGACAATGAGTATTTGTAAAATTTGTCTTGGATGACCCTAGTGTTACGTCGGAGTGACGAAACTATAATTACTTTACGCGTTCTTAGGTCAAAGCTTTCGCTTAACAGTCTGGGCAACGATTCGGGAATTAGGAAAAAATTAAACGGAAGCTAATCTGCACGTGCTAAGGAAAGATATCCTCGTCAACACGGCGCCTGTCATATATGCACGGCTGGATCACTACTTCCTATATTGAGGTCCGCTCCGTATAGGGCCGTAATAATCGCAGTGGTCGTACATATATGATGGACCAACGACGTTGTGTGTCCGTACACGAGTCGTTAGCCTGTAGTGCGAGAATGCGGCGTAATACTTGTTGGAGGTCCATCTCCGACAGTATTGTCCCGCTTTTCCCCCGCAAGTCTGCTCGTGCTCGGGCAGACGGCCTGCTTGTATACTAGTTGGGGTAATGACTTGCTGACGAAAATGCAGGAGAGTTGGGCGGGAAAGATTGTAGAAGGTTCTAATGACTTACTGTCAAATAGAGAACCTCCTACAGTGTTTCGTTCTTATCTCAGCCATTCACAGTGGCTGCACGTATGCTCAAAATTTGTGTCCGGATCTCTTGCAGTAGAAAGTGGGAAGGAATTTCTTCGTCATTCTTATCGCTTTCCATCTTTCCTTACATGGTTTGAAATGTATAACATTGTAGTGTATTCGCCAAACACGTCCTTTGGCGTGTTCGATGGTTGAGCCGCCACGAGTATTATGCTGGTTTTAGCGAACCCAGAAGCTAGGAAAATGAATGGTGAAAATCGCCCAGTCCGGAGCAGAGTTGCCGGAGGGCATGTATGCATTGCAGCTTGGTTTGCGCACTTTCGCATGTATGACTCGTGGGGTCAATTAACCTGATCGATTCAATAATGATGGATGATAATTAAATTAATTACATATGGTGTTACTTATGCATCGCAGTGGCGCCGCAAAACTTACGATGTCATAAGTTTATAATTGACTCAAGTGCAGCGGCGCGCGGTTGCGTACAAATTCGTCTTATAACTAAATTGACATGATCAAGGAGTAGTCTGAGTTATTTCGCTGTATAGGTTCTGCAGTTTTATAGTGAATTCAGTTGGCTACAAAAATGAATGATAAAAATCGGTCAACTCCACAAAAAGTTGCCGCGGGCTATGAATGCTTTGCGACGTGCATTATTCGCAATTACATGATTATTTGCATGTAATATTTTCGTGAGGGCTGGTGCACCCGAAGGGCATGTTGCATGCCATAATTTGCCGGCTATGGTTGTAACAAATATTATAAATTACAAGACGGATTGCCTTTATGATCGTAGATCAGCTAATAACTAAACGCTTTTATTGTTGTTCCCAGTTTATACGCAAATTGCATTCATATGCATCTGTGTGTAAATATAATCATATACGATTTGTAAATAATATTTCTGGATAAGTTTGTTGGTTGCATTGAACGTTGACATCGCCCAAGGCGCATGACACACCGGAGTTTCGACGGTTTTCGTTCTCTCAGTTTACTCATGGTTTATTATTTATTCAGCGCTCGGCCACTGCTGCGGGCGCTAAAGTGCCGGATAAAAGAAATTAGTAAGAACATATGCCGTATGTTCTGTTATCTGCACGTTGCTCGGGATTTGGAAGTGAAAAAGCTTGGAAAAATCATTGGGGGGTTTCCGACGTTACACCCCCCTCCTAAAATTGGTACTAGGGGTTCTTATTGAACACCCGGGAACACTAACGCTGCATAAACAATTGAAGTTTTTTAAGGTCTATTGTTAGTTGCTTGATATATTTGCTACATAGATCTCACTTACAACTTATAGGGGTTAGTGTTAACCTTCTGGCCCTCATTTGCTCAGGGTGCCACAAGGTATAGTATATCTCTCACGAGGGACCTTGTGATAAAGGGAAATACTTCCAAAAACCATCATCGGGTAAGTCTCATAATTAGTGTTAGTCAAGATTATAATGTATTGTATACATATTCTATCGATTGACATATATTTTATCGGTGTTAGTACATGCCTATGGTTAATTTCTTTAGAGTTTGTTTCTTTTTCATTGTTTTATTAATCAGAGGATATACATAAGTAAGTGAAGAAGTACAGAGGCACAGAGACAACAAACTGCACTTGGAAAAAAGGACTGTAGCAGAAGCACGCTTGTCCCTCGTAGCCCTCAGAACGACTTCGTGAGTCTCTTGCCTTTTTTGCTCTTTTCGACGTAGCCAGGCCTCGTTCCAAGCCTTCAGTGCGTTAGGTTTTTTCAGTCACAAGTATATCGAATTTAATAATTGGGATCTTGGATAAAAATTCCATTAGGTCCGCCAGTAGCCACATTTTAACCAAGTCTTGTAGAGACTTTCCCAGGTTTTACGTTTAGGAGTCCTTAATCCATCTTTAAAATTTAATTCGAAAATACCTACTAGTTTTTGCAAATCATTGCTGTCTGCATTTCGTGCTAGTAGTGCACTGTGACGTCATCACTTTCCACTCCTAAACTTCTAACGGGCCTGACGGTTTTCTGGTCACTTACTCTTATTTCGCACTCTTTGGGGTACACGGGGGTACCGCGGATAAAGAGGGTAGCTATGATCGAGTTGTTCAGTCGTGTCTCTGGCAGCTATTGACCAGAGGACGGTTCCGACGACTCTGGCGGTGATAGGCCTGGAGGTGGTGCTCGACAACTTCGGCATCGGTTGACCCAGAGGTAGTGCTCTGGCAGCGATGGACCCAGAGTGAGTGATGTAGAGCGACTGGTTTTCTGGAGGTTAGATGGGGTCTTTTGTAGCCAAAATTCTCTCTTTCCGGAATTTCCCACAGTGGCGGTGGAGTCGCCGAAAGGAAGGACCCAGGAAGTGGCGAGGGAAATCGGGCGCCGAATCAGGAAGCGAATTTCCTGAGGCCCGCCTTTAGAGTTTTTCCTCTGATTCTCCGACTCGAGAGCGTCATGCCATGGGAGCTTTAGCTCTCGGGGTGCTTCTTCTAGAGCTTCCTCGCCAGAAAGAGGGAAAGTGGACTGCTCAACGCCTCTCTTCCCGTCTCTCTTTACATTCAAGAGAAGTTACATATCTTTCCTATAACTTGATATTAACATGGCGCATTGTATAGTGGTCTTCATTAAAATTATACGGTGATCGGCAAACCAAGATGATTGAAACTTGAGTGTTAAAAATCACACAATTTGGCGACAAATAGAGTGAGTGGTATACTTGGTTCATCGATATTTTAGTACAAAATTCACGCCGTTTTAATGATATCGCGGCTTACTGATTGTTTAACCTTAATTAGTTACTTACGAATTAATATGCTAAATAAAACATAGTAGTTGCTAGATAAACATATTGACGATTAAACTTTCAGTAACAATATACCTTCACAGGAAGTGCGTATTTCCGTTTTGATTAGAGGCTAGGAAGCACGGTCGCGTATACAGGTCTGGCGACTTTAGTACTTCATACTGGGAGGGGGGCAAATGTCGAGTTGCGTCCCATCTAGATACAAAGGGTCCAGTTGCGTCTCAGTGATTTTATCTCATGGTCGAGTTGCATCCCCGTTATATTCACTTATAACTTTTTAAATCAGTCATTGACCTAGGGGCCCTAAGGCTCTGTTTAGTTAAAAATCGAATGAGCTTTCATTTGATTATTTTAAAATAAGTGCTATGAATTTGTTAAGTAGCTAGCCAAGGAATAAGCTGCGAAAATTTGCAGTAGATAGGAAGATACGTTGTGAGTAAAATGTTTGCCCTTTATTTTTTACACAGTTACTAAATAAAAATATAGAGCCAGACTTTTAAGTGAACAAATGAAAGCTCATCCAA
>JAPYYV010006236.1:0-15974 GCA_030522625.1 Copidosoma aretas | reverse complement strand
CAAATCAGCCACAGAAAATAAACTATAATTAAAAAAAACAATTGATTAAAATAATAACATTAAAAAAAAAAAAAATTAAAAAAAAAAAAAAAAAATCCCCCACTGTGCGGCGCCTCACCCTCTAGCAGCAGCCGCGATACCGGCGAAGCGCGTGCCAATTCATACCAACACTTAATATTAAAATAACATAGTACGCCCTTTAAGAGCAGGCTATGATAACGTAGAGAGTCCGTATTTGATTTCTTTCAGAAAAAATCCTTTCAAAGTGGTTTTATGTGATGTATGCAGATAGAATAATTATGCAAACCTGTTTTCGACTCTAAAATTTATTGCTTGCCATCGCATAATGTATGAGGTTAATTTTCAACGCTTTTTCGTACATACATTGTCTCGTTACTCTTGTTTTGAAAAAAAATTTCATGTAGATTGCACCATGTATTCCAGCGGCTAAGTTCAGCGGGTACACTGAGAGAACTCTCATACTGCGGTAGTATAGGTCTCTCGTGTACTGCGATAGATACAGCAGTGCATACTACAGTAGGCTCGTAGTTATACTGCAGTAGGCTCGTTGTATACTTACTATACATCTTGCCATGCTGAGTTTGCTGGCTGACATACTGATTTGGCATGACACTCGAGCAAACGCAGTATACGGTGCTGTATACGAACGTAGTACTTAGAGAACTATACTACAGCAGTATGAGAATTCTCTCCGTGCAGCTTCAGCTGTATCGTCAAATCCAGCATATTATTGGTTAGAAAGAACAAAGGACCTGTTCGCAATGATCAGGCAATATGGAAAACCAACAGATTTTTTTGACAATGAGTGCAAACGACATAAGATTTCAAAATTGCTACAATTATTGCATGATTTTCAATTTGCAATTAATTAAAGAAATGATTCGGAAATGTCAGTTAAAGATAGAACAGCACCTCATTTTATTGACAAAAGTTCATTTATTAATGAGCTTCTCATTAAAATACTGCAATCAAAAAGGTTTAGTCCTTTTACCATGAATCTTTGTATTATCTCAAACGAATATAATTTCAACATTGCGGTAATCCACATGCGCACATATTATCGTGGCGAGATAATACTCCCAAAGACGCATTTGTTTGCAAAAGATTATAATAAAGCCATCTGTCTCATAGACTTTCGTATACTAGTATATGCAGCAGAACATCGGGTCGTATTTAATTACAAGTACGCAAGCATCTCTTTGCATATTTTAAAGAAGTCGCATCAGAAAGAATGCAAAAATGTATAATTGCGGCTCCTCTTATGCCAATTAAGACAACAATCATTTTGCACCAAGAAAGATACCGATGTTGGATTTTAAGATCATAAAGCGAAATATATTGCTCTTAAAATTTTTTTTTAATATTGCATACGACGATTCCTAAACATTCTATGAAAAAAAAAAATATAAATTTAGTTTAGGGGTAAGTTAATACCATGTACACGCGAATATCATTCAGGTTTTTCGGAAGCGTCAACCACATGAGAAATGGCAAAATCCTTTTAATCCACTAATATTAAACATTTTCGAATCGGATACGGCCTTTTACTTTACAACGGAAGAGTATTTATGCTCAGCTTAAGTCGTAGAATACGCCAATAAAACTAATAGAGGTGTTAGCAACTTGCAAAGGAAAATAATTTAAATCATAGATGAACACTCAGAATTTGATATGAATAAAATCAATAAAAATCTTTATCAATGATAAATCACACTAAGGTAACAAGTCAAGAAGCTGCCTGGTATTTATTAAGAAAGCCTACGTCAAAAATTTTTACCAGCATTTTTTTTATACTAACTGTATAGCCTATTGAAATACAAAGCATAAAAAAAAACATTGAAGGAAGCAATAGAGCTGGGTGAAGATAGCACAGATATTCGGGAAGAAAATCAGTTTGACAAGTATGAAAAAATTCCTACAGATTTACAAAATGTTTCTCTTGCTCCATTCGTTTTTAAGTAGTACAAATATGAGTAAGAGTATGGTAAACGCGATGAACCAAGAATAATACGTGTTTGTAACTATAATATGGCTAATAATCTTAACGAATATAAGAACGAAATGGTAAATTTGCATATTCTATTTCGTCATGAAGAGGCAGGAATTCTGGAAAAAATCAAATTTATTACAATGTACGATTATAATGTAAATCTCTTATTACAGAAGAAAATAAAATTGGAATAAAACAATAACATTGAAAAAACATTACAAATTGGTAGAGAATTATGCTGCGACGATGTTCCAGATAATAATAAAGAAAAAAAAGATATTCGTAGACTTCTTGATCACAACCCATATTAAAAACGATACAATTACCTGCATGCAGAAATGAATTATAATTTACAACTTGCAACGCTTTATAAACTTGGTGCTGCTGCTAAAAAGAAGAAAATAAGTATAAATATAAATAGAATGTTCATGATTTTATGCACCTGGTCAATGAAGAACAACGCGAAATTCTGTTTCATGCGATGAACCACCTTATATCTGCAGAAAAGAATATTCAAGAACCATATATTCAATGGCATTTTTAATGCCTGTATAGCATGTGCATCAATAGGAAAGGCTCCTACATCTATAAGTGGTTTAAAAGTTCATCATGTATTAAGCATATCATTGTCCAGGCTAATCCCACTTAATATCGAAAAAGCTAATTATTATAGAACTTTATTAATTTATGTTAAGGTCCTTATTATAGATCAATTAAGAATGGTTCTGCTAAACCGTTGGGAAATATTGATAATCGTATAACACAAATTACTCGATTGTTTACAAAAGATTTTGAAGGCTTTGCTGTGATGCTTACCGGAGATTTGCGACAATAATCTCCAGTCAATCTTTAAGCAAATTTGGAGGAGAATGACAGGTGAAACAGTTTGGCGAAAACTTGAGCGATTCGAATAGGAGCAAGTAATCAGACAATATGATAGATAGTGTGTCGAAATTTTAACGAAGATTGGGAACAGAAACATTTTTACGAAAGAAAAAATACAATAGATGGAATCAAGATTCATCATAAAAAAAGAAACTCAGTTAGTATCTACTGACTAGAAGGAATCAGACTGATATTTGCAACAACAACGGTAGATGAGAAGGAACATTCAATTATAAACTCTGTAGAAAATAAAATAATATCTTTGGCATCGGATGTATTCGTTGGTTTTTATAATGCTGAGCAAGAACATTGTATTAGGCAGAAGTTGCATAAAATAAGAGCTACTGATACGGGTGGATTGACTTATGAATTCATTTTAGTTCTTAACCGACCATAAATGATAACTCGTAACATAGATGTTACAGATCGTAATCGATCAAATGGCACTGCAGGAAAATCGTATTATATGGAGAAAGATGAGATTGGTGAAATCACAAGGAGTTAATAAAATTCCCAAAATCCTGTGGACGAAAGCGGGAAACAAAATCAAAAAATCTTATTGCGCGACTCAAAGTTGACGATAATACAGTGACGACTACTCCTCAGACATCATTTATACCAGGTAATAATAATAAAACCATACCAGCGAAACAAAAACTTTTTTCACTAATATCTGCAATGGCAATAACCATTCACAAATCACAGGGAGGCACGGATTATTCCATTGTTTACAAATATGATTGAAAACACCCTAGAATATTAGTATAGCGTGCGTAGCTTTAACAAGAGTAACGATGATTGAAAATTTATTTATAGTAACCAAACCGAATTCTAGTATACGCTAGAAATTTTAGATTAGTAGAACAGGAATAACTCTGAATGATTCAAAAGCAGATAAGCATCACAAGAGATCAACAAGCCACCAAAAGCTTCGAATGTTAGAATTAAAAAGGTCACAAAACTGTTAGTGAGAAACCATAACAAAAATTTTTTGGATCTAATTCTAACAAGCTCGAATCATTTATATTGAATCTGATTTCTAAAGTTTACATGAACACGCAGGTGATCTACAAAACTATGCTGTCTTAAAAAATTCTAACGGTTTACTTTCGTCAGAAAATTGCATTAAAAACGGAGGATTAACTGATATTCCGAATTTTAATTGTGTTATTAGCTACAAAAGATGTGAAGCTTCAGCTTTGGGAGTAGCTGTTCATCGCAATACACAAGATACATCACCTATTGTCATTTTATGTATGAACATCCATACCAAATTTACTGGAGGTATTGGCGTTAATGTTTCTGGTATAGATAAAATATGCTTCGCTCGGTGCCATTCCGAAAATAGCCAATATATTTGAATGGTTGACGTTTACATTTTACCTGAGAAATTATGAGACAAATACAACAAAATTCGTTTGAAAATTTAATGATTCATACAAAAAAAAGGTTCCGAAATACTTGCAAAAAAATTTGGCTATAAATTTAACGGTATACCTACGATATTGAGGGGAGACTTCAATATTAACTTTGCAGATGATGAAAATTTTACATTTATTCATTTTTTAAATAAAGCATTAGGTATAACGATGTCTAACGATCGAAAACTTAGCAGTAGAAAATAGAAAACGTCGATCAATGCGATTTTAACATATTTACATGAATTCTAATCCAACATGTTTATTTCCTACTTTAGTTACCATAAGCCTATCGTATCATTTTTAAACATAACAACCATAACTGATAGAAATACCATGAGTCGTCGCCTGGCACGAAGACTCGTGTAGTTCAGGCTTGGACGAAGTACCGTACAGTTCAAGCCTTTGGACGAAGATCCGTACAGTTCGCTAAGCTTGTACGAAGATCCATACAGTTTGCTAAGCTTGGACGAAGACCCGTACAGTTCATGATATTCAGACGAAGAAGTTATTAGTTTGTAAAACGTAATTAAATGTTATTTAATGTTCAGGCCTGAGCTTTCGCTTAATAGCCTAGGGATGTATTTAAAAAAAAAATGTTTAACAAACCACTGCGACTCGGAGTCGTATAGCTAGCGTGTTCAGCTGATTGTAAGGCAGCCGCGCACAGTGTGACCAAAGGGACTTTTTTTTGCAACAATAAAATTGCACCGGCTGTGATTATCCGATTTAAATAATTTTTTTTGGAGGTTGTAGGTAAAGCCATACAGAATGAGGGAAAAATGGTCCGAACTAAACAAAAAAGTTTTAGGGGTGGTTAAAACAACCCTTAAGACAAAAAAGTATGAAATTGGACATTTGAGTAAGTATATTTTCCTAAAATAAGTAATAAAAATGTTAAATCATTCCGGAATAAAACATGAACAGTCAGATGGTAACAAAAAAAATATAGGTGGTTATTTTACAATACACAGGGGTTGAAATGACAGAAAACCATCCCTAAAAGAGAATTTCGCGTCCAATTTGCGTTGATTAGATATCAATAACGTCACCTAGGCAATGAATAGAGAGTTTATGGCAACAGGAATGTACGGCAGCCATGCACAGCCCATACTCGTACTGGGTAATACAAATTATACGGTCCGTGAGGATTTGTATAGGGCAAGTGGTAGACAGGCCATATATTGATCTGTGGCGGTCATAATCTTTTCTAGATCAGATATCTACGACTTTCACAAAATGAAGAAGTAAAACCATTTAGTGAATTTAATTTACATATTTGATATTTCCTTTGACATGTATAACGCCTGAAACATTTGTACAGTAACTTTGAGGTATTGCTACGTAACGATGAATTGTTTTTTTTTAATTACGCGTTAGTTAATCAATCATATAATTATAAAAGGATAATTAATGATGAAATAAGATTGCTCAACAAAATAAATTATTAATTGAAGGAGAGAATATTTAAACTCTCGTCATTGGTAGAAGCTCTAAGTACTATGAGAAGACAGAAATCCCTTATCTATGTATCCGAAATAAAATCTTCTATATCTTTCAGTGCGCGTGAAAATAGTTGTACGAATTAGAAAAAATTGTAAAAAAATGTTTTACTGTGTAATGAACAATAAAAAATAAATAATACTTATAATTTATACATTAGTTCCATTGATAACATAAGCAGCATGGTTATTTTTCGTTCAAAAACAGCTTACATACAATGGAATATTTTAGTTAAAATTTTGTTTCTGTTAGATAATAACATATCCATTACCGAAAAATATTTTCTATTTTATAATTATTATTATGTTTAATTCGTATAAAAATTACATCCGTGAAGTCGCATGTTACTGAGGAAATGTATAGTTTACCATAAAAAAAAGTCTCATGTTTATGAAGTATTTCTGACAATACTTTAACGTTGACTTTTTTAGCTGTAAGAAATCATTAGAGTTAAGAAAATTGATTTTTGCACAGAATGAAATATGTTTGAAAACTCAGTTGTCGATTTTTCATTTAGGTACAACTTGCAATTTAATGTTACATTTTAGTTTTTATAAAGAACCTGATTTATTCATTCAAATTATTCAAATTTGTTATATATTTAAATAGGTTTCGTTAATTTTATTGTTATTTGAAATATTGCTGTAGTTTTCCTGATATTATTACATTATACTTGGAAAAAAATACAATAATGAATACGGATTAATGGAATGAAGCACCTCATTTGTTGTAGAATCGATAAGAGATATGAAATTCTATGCTTAGGAACAATATAAAAACCTGTAAATAACAATATAACTTTTTAAATCACAAATTGAAAATATGTATCTATCAATTTTGTAATTGAATAGCTGACCCGGCAGACTTCGTACTGCCTCAATCGATAAATAAAATAGCTAAACTTTTGTATAACAAAAATTTAACTCAAACAAAAGGAATCCGTAATCAATAAAAAAAAAATCCTTGGTATAAATTAGGTTTTATTATTATTTTCAATTAATTACACACGATGTTGCTCCAAAATAGTCACGTTACAACAATGAGATACTTACAAAACAAAGTTTTCCTGAAATACTGGCTGTTTATAAGGTTTTAATTTGATATTGACAGGCACACACAGTTATGATAGTCTGTTGATCAATTTAAAGCTTTTTGGTGAACTTTATTTTTTGTTTTGTTTTGTGGTGCGCAAATAAACAAATATAACGGTGTTCCAACGCGCGAACACGCGACGTATTATTGTCTATGCGCGAAACAGGGAAACTCTAAGTTGATTCCGCAAACTTTCAAGGACTGGCCTTGCGATTTATTTATGGCAAAAGCCAGACGTACGGGAAATTGCAGACGTTTAAAATCAAATGGTAAATCCGTTTGAATCATCAGTATACGCGGGATCAAGACATCCCCTCCTTTGTATTTTCCCTTTATGATTATTGCCTTAATGACGTTATTCATTAGCTTTTTCATAGCCAGTTTTATTCCATTGCACAGTCGAGGTTGATTAATGTTACGCAGCATGATGACAACCGATCCTACTTTTAACTGCAAATTGTGAGGTAGTATCCAGGCAATCCCAGTGAATTTAAAAACTCCGTGGGATAGTTGACTACGTCATCCTGGTTCATAACGGTGTCGACTGATTTGAAGGAAACCTACTGTCCCGGAAGAGAATTCTGAATGGTTGCATTGAGAGCATCGACATCTTTATTTTTTGCCGCCAATATTGCTCGTTCGCCCAGCTAATTATGCTTATTAAACTGTTGCGCTATATTTGGAAAAACACGCTGAATTAGCTCCTCTTTGGAGTCTGTGAAGTGACAAAAATTTGTGGGTGATGTGATGAATCCGGTCAAGGTATCCACTGCGACTTTATTATTTCCAATGTTTAACAACTGCTTCAAAAACACATTTGCAATTTCATCTTGTTGCAAAAATACTCGCATGTTAGTTGTTAATTGGAGTGTCTTTACGTACCGCCACAAATTCGATGATTTTAGGCATGCGGTTAGTTCATCAGCAACAGTTGATCAGGGAATAACTGGAAGAGTCTGACGAAAATCACCTGACAACAGAATCATGGCCCCACCAAAAATAATTTGGTTGTTACGAAGAGCTTTCAACGTTCTGTCCTGGGCCTCCAGTGATCTCTTATGGGCCATTGTGCATTCATCCCAAACAATCAATTTGCATACCTGCAGGATCTTGGTCATTGCGCTATTTTTGGCGATGTTGCGAATTGGAGTTTCGTTGATTTGCATGTTTAATGGTAATTTCAAGGCTGAATGTGCAGTTCGCCCACCTTCTAGCAGAGTCGCAGCTATTCCAGATGAAGCCAACACTAGAGCTACATCATTTTGTGATCTGATCCTCGCCAAAAGCAATGAAATTAAGAACGTTTTTCTGGTTCCTCCGGAAGTATCAATGAAATAAATTCCACCAGATCCACTTTTCACAGCTTCTATCAAAATGTCCAACGCAATTCTTTGTTGTTGATTTAATTTTGGAACATTTGTACGAACTGTTTTGGCCGATTCTTCAGGGTCGTAATGTTGTTCTCTTTGCAACTCGTGGTTTAATGCATCGTGCATATGACGATTGGGTGCCGTCATTCCCAAACATGACAATACTTTATTTTCCATCAATAAATACATGTGTTCTATCATGATCAATGTCTCATTGTAAATTTCTGCAGTCATTTGTAGTGTAGGATTCAAAGTTTGACTTGTTAAATTGTTATTCTGATGAAGAAACATTTGTGATTCTTGAACAATGGTTCCCTTCACTGTTGGATTGTGAGCACAACGCTTATCAACTTCCACATCTGAATTGCCCATAAATTAAATTTGTATAAATTGATGATCGGGATCTGGTTGTGGTAACAGCGCCCCCAGTAAGTGATAAATTTGTCCTTGTATCTGTAATTTTTAAAGATTCGTCCAATAATTATTCCCGATACATATTTTAATACAAACTTAAAAATTATAAAAAAATATGGTATAATACCTTGAAAGTGGGCATGAAATATTCCTGTATAATATGTGTAGCGCCAAACGATGTCATCTGGAAACAGATGTTATATTTCTGAATGTTGGCTAAGAAGTGCTTAGAATCATTTCCTATTCCAGAAACTTAAGAGCGTAAGAGATCTGGTGGTGGGACCAATTGTGGCAATTTTACTTTGCCTCCAGCACAACATAATCCAGTAGATTCACCACTATAGTTTAACGCCTTGCAATATTTACAAATTATTGTCATTTTCCCAATTTTTACCGACTTGTCGGCACAATAATTTATTGACGGATCATAGTGGAATGCAGCTCGTTCCAGAATTACAGGAGCACTGCGTCTGCGGGATCGCTCAATTTCATTATGTCGTGCTCACTGTTGTGTTTGATGTGCACGAACTCGTTGCATTCTAAGCCTATCTACTTTATTGTCACTCACTAAAGAATGCAATTCTGACATGGCAACACGAATATTTTCTTGATCTGTCTCTATCCGGTCATCAGTGCGGTGAGCACGTGAGGTAGCTCTTCGCACATTTGATTGACTGCGATGACCTACGTCAGGTCGTCTTCTCGGCATCGTAAATTGTAATTAATCAAAGTGAGAAAAGTTCTTGCGCACTTAGCAGCAAACTGTCACTATCACAAAGATCAACAAAAAAAAGAGCAAATAACTGGAATGTCACTATCACAAAGGATCGACGAAGTAAAGAAAGTTCTCGCGCACGTACACGGAGAGAACAAAACACGACCGTAGAGAGTGCCGTACGCACTTTAGTAAGCGTGTGCTTAGAGGGGACCGCCTTTACTGGCGGTTAGAGGGGACGGCTGTGCGCGTAGCTCTAGCCCTCAGTACATATACATGTACATGATGTACATCACATGTCATAACAATAATAACAACACATGAGTGCAAGAGCCGCAGGCAAGCTTTACATTTAGTTACTTATAATCTAGTGCGCACTTATAATATACTGGATAAATGTAGATAAATTAACAAAGGTACGGAAAAGCTCGCAAGAAGTAGCACCGAGCGTCCGGGCACTGCGACGCATGATGTACGGCATGTACAGTGATGTAGCCATGCATACCTATAGACATATAGGTATATAGGTGTATAGGTATATTTTAAAACATCGATGTTTTATTGTCCAACATCAATGATCATCGAAAATAAATAATAATCGAGGATCCCTGTTTCTAAGAAAAAACAAAATTGTAGTTTTTATTTAATTCCAAGCATTTTAATATTTACTCATCTTTGAAACCTTCTCTGGACTTCCACAAATAATTCAAGACCTAAATTAGCCAAATCGGTTCAGCCGTTCTCGAGTTTTAGCGAGACTAACGAAAAGCAATTCGTTTTTATATATGAAGATAATTAATTTTTTCATAAAGGTTTATATTTTTACATTGCACAAAATTAATGAACTATAAAAATATATATATTTAAAATAATTGTTTTAGTTATCATGTGATAAATTTAGTAAACTTAAAAGTATATACTAAAAAACAGCTATTTGCAAAACATAAAATTGTAGTGGATTAAAAGCTACATATTCTGATTATATTTTTATAATTGATTAAGGTGGCTCTGATTATAATAAATTATGACGAATTCGTTATTTTATGCTATAAAAAACCAGTTATTACCAAAAGTTTACTTCGGAAACTCATTTTGATACAAGCGATTGCCCCGTACTCATTACAAGTTGCATATTTTTGAATATTATATGTACGTTGGTTACTGTATACAATAATTTAGGAAGCGAAAAAAGCTTTGAAAAATTGAAGTAGAAAAAAAAAGTGTTTATGTGAAGTTTTTTTTCAATTTAGAATATAAAATTATGGAATGCTACAATTTTCTCAAATAATTTTTTTCTTATTTAAAAAAAGAAACGTCAATTTTGTAATTGAGCATTTCTTCATAACAACATGCTAAAGGAGGACTGTACAAATAATACAAACTTGGTAAAATGGGGGGAGCACTCGCAAGAATAGTGATTTACTAAGTACAGCGATAACAGTGTATCTAGACGTTGAAAAATTTGATTCATGCATATTTTTAAACTAATGGATTAAAGTGCTCTATTTATTAAATCTTTTATGAATTAGATTAAAACATCGATATTTACTAAAAAACTTTTCTCAATATTCAAGTAGTTTACTGAAAGTCGTCATAAACGCGTGGGAAAATGGCATGCAAAGCTCGTAGGTGGCGAAGCCCCACTAAAATATGTACATATATAGATAATTATATATATATATGTATCTTCCTATCATGTATAGTTATTTTTGTAGGGTTTTCCACATCCTTCTTTCTGCAGCCCCCCCCGACCCTCCGAAAAACAAGGAAAATAGCGCTTGTTTCCCCTGTGCTTCTTACCAATACAAATGT
Organism: Copidosoma aretas; assembly: GCA_030522625.1. Taxonomy (NCBI): domain Eukaryota; kingdom Metazoa; phylum Arthropoda; class Insecta; order Hymenoptera; family Encyrtidae; genus Copidosoma; species Copidosoma aretas. The sequence continues at coordinate 4,754 of JAPYYV010006236.1, read as the reverse complement.
AGGTGGAATTTTCTTGCAGCCCTCCACCAACTTTGAGATGCCCATCCTCCTGTGGCCCCCTACAGTTTCCTCTTCCCACAAAGTGAGGTGAAATTATTTTAATTTCTCCGTTGTTTTGAAATAGATAAATTTTAGAATCCTCTCTTAAAGACCCTATACTCAGCCAAACCTTTCTGAGAATGACTCAAGTCATTCAATTACTTTAATTTTATTTTTGATGCTTCCTTTTACATTAGAAAAATTTTACAGAACCTTTGAGGTACTGCTACGAGCCGCTTATTTGATTTTTAAATTATTTGTAATTTACCGAAAATATAATCCAAAAAGGATAATTTATACATAAAATAAGATTATTCTACAAGATTAGTAAGTGCATTATTGAAAGATAGAATATTTAAGACGGTTTCCTAACTAAATGTTCTACTACTAAGAGAAGACAGAAATCTGCTGTATGCATGTCTGAAATAGAAAATATATTTATTGTTTCAATGTATGTGAATATTAGTGTACAAATTAAAGAAAAAATCTAAAATATGGTTGTATCATGTAATAAGAGGAGAAAAATTTTTTTTTTTCAATTTCTAAACTTATTTCTTTGATAACATAAGCAACGGACTACTTTTAAATCAAAACAAGTTATACAGAGCGCACTCCTATATTTTAATTTTTTTTACTAGACATTGAATATATATCACTAAACTGAATTTTCTATTTTTGAGTTATAACAATGACTTTTTTGTCCAATAGTCAAATCTTCAAAGTCACATCTTCATGAGCAAATTTACAGTTAACCACAAAAAAAAAAATTTGATCATAAAATGATATTTCTGTCAGTACTTTGACGTTTAATTTATAAGCTGTAATCAAGAACTTCAAAAGTAAAGAATACCTATTTCAGCAAGGAATGCACAGTGTATAAAAAGTAAGACTATTTTTTCTTGAGGTATAAATTTTGATTGAATGATATGAATTGGTTTTGAAAAAATTTCTCTGTAAGCCTTTTAAGTGCGTTCACCAATCGCCTGGGCCCGAGTTCTTCTGTTACAGACAATTGTAGCGCAGTTAGTAAATTTCTATTCATGCGACCCATCGCAAGCCCGCGCGGTACAGTAGGGCCAAAAGCGGAAAAAGTCTCATAATTCTTGCTTACAGCGAACTTTAACTCAAATTGATCGGTTTTAAGCTTATTTTGTTCCTTACATTATAGCCTACCAGAATCCGTTAACCTCGGACGAGTGACAACTCGTTATATATATATATGTATGTTAGTGAGGTATATACATATACATATGTAGACGATAGTGATAATGTATGTTTTCGAGAAAGTAAAAATAAGTTTTCGATGAGTTGTGATATCTAATTAGGCTAAAATGTGAAACACACACAGATCTCAGGACTTTGCAATTTAGTGTAGAATGATAGATAATCCAATATGGAAGTCATAACAAAATGGCGGATCAAATCATTCGCTATGAGAATGAGCCTGCAGGGGATAAAACGATATGCGCCAGCGCCCATGGTGAGGAAACAGTGAAACCTGGGGGGAAGCAAGTTACTGCAATAACATACATACGATGCCAAATCAATTAATATCTCTGTAATTATACATTTTTTATACGTACATGAATCGTAAATGTTGTAGCCTAGGAAAAAATCAATTCATAGGTTTTTATCCCACGTGAATCAGTGCAAGGATTTTCATGATATTGTTGTTGAAAATGAGAATATTTTGTATCTCTGCAATCTGCGTGTATATAATACATACTTTTTTCAAGCGTCTACTATCATTTTTGGTTACGAGGACGCCAAGCAGACGATTTCTAGTTCGTTTGTACATAATAACAGTGTGCAAAAGTGAGTAACCGTAATTGTTGTGTGAAAAATGCAAAAACACAAGTCACAATAGTTCGTGCAAGTTTTTCAAGTTTCCGAGTCAAAATTATACGTTGGCACACAGAGTACAGTGGATAGCTGCTGTTAGAAAAGCAAAGTAAATAAAGTAAGTAAGTCTAAAATACTACTTAATAGTCAGAGTCAGTATTGTATGATTTGATAAGCCGTCAGCAGCTTCGGCTGGGCACTGACTGACCGTACCGAGCAGACGCAAACAACAACAACAAGCAGCATAGACGCACTTCGGACACACTATGTACTCTATACATCATATACCTTTGGAGGCACTCCGCGTTTTCGTTACTTTCAACAGCTGTAATATCAAAACGCCTGCTTGAATTCGCATGGGATAAAAAAGCGCATACTAATAATTAATTTTACTACAACTTTCACATTTCATAGATCATCCTACACTGCTTTCTTTTTTAGATATTCAATGATATCCAAAGACTACATGGATTTGATGCCACTGGCTTCCCCCCAGGTTTCCTACTTTTGCCACGGGCTAGGGCGCTACATGTCATACTTATAGCGAATACTCCACAACCCCTTCGACATAGGTATCGAATAAAAAGGCATCAATACCAGAACAGAACAAGCACAGTAAAATTGTCAAAAATTTAATATGGCGGCTTTAACGAAATAACGGAATAACATATACTGCACAAACCCTTCGACATGGATATCAAATGGATAGCATGAATACCAAAACGCAACAAGCGCAGTGAAATCATTTAAAATCCAATATGGCAGCCATAACAAAATGGCGGAATAACTTGTACTCCATAAACCTTTCGACATGTGTATCAAATGATAGAGCATGAATAACAGAACACGACAAGCATATGTGACGTACGGAATACATAGCATACCAATACGTACGCGCCCCACCACCTCAGATAGGGACGTATGACCAAGAGAGAGAAGAAGCGGAACTTTTGAGTAGGGTCAGAGAGTAGAGGAGAAGAAGAAGATTTGGGACTCTCAAGACTGGCAGACGTGCCTCCAAGTAACCGGGCTACCCTTGGCTCTTCCTTCGGTCATAAAGAATAATAAAAAGAAGTTACTAGTTCTCACTGTGTACTTGCTTCGCTTTCACCCAACCGAAGTTGTTGAAAATTTAAGGACGTTCGGTGGAGATAAAATTCGCCAATGAATTTTTTTGAAATTTTAACAAGACGTTCTCATTGTTGTTAAAATAAACCATGAATTTCGCCAATTTTTTTATATGTCACAGATAATATTATTAATGTAATGTATAACAAGTTTCGCGACGATCATCTGATTCGTTTATGAACAAAAAAAAAGTAAGATTTAAACAGAAACGCTAAGGCATCGTCGTGTAGCGACTCGCGCTTCCGGCTTCACTCGCCAGATAGCCACAAGCCCCAAGGTCGTTTTCCGCTACAGAAACTGTGGGTTACGGGTATATCTACTGAAAATCTGCACAGCGTTGTCAGATCCTCACTCGTCGCTTGTTTCCCCTCGCCCCTCAAGCATTTCCCCCCCGCTAACTGTACCAAACGTCCTTAATATGCCAGCCATAACAAAATGACGGATCAACTTATACTCCACAACACCTTCGACATGTGTATCAAATAAACGGGTATAAATACGCGAACACAACAAGCACTCGGAAGTTACTAAAAAACTAGTATGGTGGCCATAACAAAATGTCGGACTGCCTCTATTTTACATGCCCCTTAACACAGGTATTAAATAAATTGGCGTGACTTGTACATAACATCAAGGTATTAGACGTCATATGGAGAAAAATATGACAACTGACACGGAAAGGCAAATCACTGTTTATTTAAAAGGAAAATATCAATAAAACAAAGTGTAAGGACAAACAATTTTTTTTTCAAACAAGTGACCAAAGAATTAAGTTCAGAGAAGTAAATAATAAAGGGACAACGCAAAGCCAAGCCAGCGAGAGACTTCCAGGACAACGGAGAAAAACACCACACCAGGGATCAGACTCCAACGCCTGTCACGAGAGGAAAAAAGGGAAAGCTGGAAAAGATCGACATCCAGATCTACATGAAGAAAAAATGCGATCCGGTGCAGCTCTATTAGCCATTTGGATAGCCACTGCATGGTAAGTACATCCAAACAGAAATCTTTTACAAACATAAAGATAAATATTTCACGATCCCTAGAAAAGTAAAGAAAAAAGTCACTTTATTATTTTATTTTCTCACATAAATGTCATAATTATACAAAACTAATAATATATATTAACGAAATATATGCATGCTAAAATTGTATAACAATATGATAAGACGGAAAAACTAACGTAAATTATTATGACGAAAAAACTTCTTTACCTACGAAAAAAAAATATACAATAACAATATATACTGACACCCTTTTTTTTTTTTCCGCTCAACCTTCACTATATTAAAAGTGAGGCACTTGAGTAAATTTCACAAATTTGTACTATACCTACCCAATCATGTTAGAAACACATTCAGCAAGCAGAACAGAATTTCGTTCCCCCAACAACCAGAATATTTATTAATAATTTGGCGACCACTTGAAATTACACAAGTTGCAATTTAAAATTATATTTATACTTCATGAATAGATGGATGAATGATAATGGTGATAATAGCATGCCTAAAAAAAAAGAGAAAAACACAAACAAAATTAAAAACAAAAATTTTTGCACGATTTTCAAACCCATAAAATTAGACCTTACATACGGAGCATAAAGTAGAATAACAAAAGTAAATTCCGTCACCATCTGATACAACGAGCAAGAGTCCTCGATGGCTTAGTGGTTAGCGTGCTAGCTTCCTAGCCTGACAGACTCGAGGCAAAAACGGGTTCGATTCTCGTCGAAAAATTTTCGGGAA
>JAPYYV010006235.1:0-14521 GCA_030522625.1 Copidosoma aretas | reverse complement strand
ATTTTTAAAATTACACACACACATACGTCAAATTAAAAATAATATTAATGTTTATTTATTAATGTGACTGTAAGACCGATATAAATATTTGTCTTGTTTTAATCATAGAGGGCCTTGCTGTGTATAGAAATGACGGTAAGGAAGGTATAGTGAACTACCAATAAAACTCATAATAAATCTTACAAAGGTATTATATTAATCGTGACGAGTTAACAGTCAATAATAAGATAATTTAATACTTCAGCAAATGTAATGATTTGGGGCGAAAGACTTGTGCCAAAACGATTAAGAACTTTAGGAGCCTCTTTGAACAATGCAGGTCAAGATGTATTAACTGATAATTATTAAATAAGCTTCCTCTCCACTTTCCTGAATGGCATTTCCCGAACGGTCTTCTTCCCAAACGGTCTTTTTCCCGAACGGTCTTCTCCCTGAACGATTATTTTCCCGAAAGACGGTTTTCCGAATGGCATTTCCCGAGTGACATTTTCCTGAATCATCATTTTCCCGAATAATTATTTTTCCGAATAATCATTGTTCCGAATAATTTCTCGAGTAATTATGCTTACAAACGATTATTTTCTTGAGAATCAATATCGCGGGTGCATGATAACATTCGATTGTCAATCAACAACAGTAACATAACCAGTCTGACTTTACCCCGATAAAATTATTCCTTATCATTTTACATAATGGATGCTAAAATAGTTGGAACAAAGTTCCTCCTTGGTGGATTTGTCTGCATAATGTCAACATCTCATAGAGGACGGATGTATTGGGACTGTCAGCTACTACGTGCTGAAGAGTGCACAGCTCGAGCCGTAACAGTCGAAGGTAAGGATGGCGATACCGTGCACGTCTTTCGAGGGATAAGCGAGTCTCCCCATAGTCATCCGCCCAATCCAGAAGAGTGTTAGGCAGAACGCGATGTTGCCAGGTCTTCTACAAATTTTTCTTCGTCCACTCGAGTTATTTTATAATTATCTTTTTTCTTCCTTTCTCCCCTCAATATTTTCATTTTTTCGTTGTAAGTGTCAAAAGAAAATCCTATGCTCATCCCGAACAGCTGCCGGCGCAGGTTCTTCGGACCAAATTAGCCGAATTGGTGGAACTTTTTGACTATTTTGCTGAAAATTATGTCACTGGTCGTCCTGCAAGAGGAAGAAGGTTGTGCAACCTCGATTTTCCATTGCTTCTTGGAACCAGCATCAGGTGGCTGTAATGGGGCAACACAAATCCAATAAATTGAGCGAAGCGTTGCATAATCGATTTTGCTTGGTAGTTGGAGAGCACAATCTAGATTTATATTCCGCGATAACAGAGTTTTAGAAAAAATAGGCTGACACCGAAATCGCGGAATGTTGTTTGGGACTATATAGAAGTGGATTGCTCTTTAAGAAAGAATCCAAACAATTGCGAGTGATTTCAAACCTGTCTTAAGTAATAAAGACCTTATCTGTTTGCTTGGACGTACAGATAATATCATTGTTCTATAAATTTTTTACCGATCACGTTCTCTTTGATACGTTGATTAAGATTATCGTTCGGGGAAAAGAACGTTCGAGAAAAAGACCTTTCGGGAAAAAGAGTGTACTGGAAATGCCATTCGCGATATTTATAGGTAACCAATGAATAATAGTATTCCAAGAATATATTTATTTGTCTATAAAAAAGACTACCACGGAACAAATAAACAGAAAAGACACCTGGAAACAAACAACTTTAACATCTCAGACAATTTTTAATTAATAATTATTTTAAGTAATGCATAAAGAAGTTATAAATAAAGATAAAAAATATAAGCTAAACACTTGATTGTGACTTCTTTCCGCCGCTTGTGAATCTACTAGAGCCGAAATGTTCAGTAGGTTACTCGGCCCCGTGTACCATGATGAACAGGTCTGTGTTCGACGACGACTCTACACGACGACATTACTAATGCTTATTACAAGTTCTATGTATGCTGTAAGTATCACGAAATTATTAAGACGGTTGATTGGGTAGCAGCCTGTGCCATTAGGTGTATGTATCTGTATTTGGCAACATTAAAAGGAACGACTCGTGTAATCTTGACGTTATGAACCTTGTATAAGAGATTGCGATAATAAGGTATGACATGGCACTATGTACATTGTAATGCATACGTACAGCAAGCCCAAGAGTACATTTACCACACTACTCGTGAACAACGCTTAGTTCAATGCATGTCGATAACGAAGAATACCATCATAGTTGACATGTTGTACTTTTTTATACGCATTTTTGCACAAACAAATTCACGCCATACACGAACGATGATTGGTACACGTAGATTGTATGAATATATCATTCTCTAGTACATTCTTGTATAGCCACATTATAATGTCTTTACCATGGGGAAACTGGGTCGTTAGTATTTATTAACCCTGTATACACAAACAGCAGCATTGCTTTTCATTACAAGATTGGAACAGTATTTGATGACATCATTTGTATTTATATAATATACGGGAATGTATATGTTTGACAATTGGTAATTACAAAAATAATGAATATCACAATATTTATCTTTGCCACTACAAAATGTATGATGTTGCTACAAGAAAGTCCCCCTTTTGACGTTAGTATAAAGTTTAGAATTTCTTATACATTTTAGAATCAGCCTTTATTTTCATGTTGTCAATCTTAGAGTAATTGACAAAAATATCTTGTATTAATAAGAAATTTTACATCATCTCATAGTCTATAATATACTTTTTTATCAACGTGCAGGTATGAAGATGTGATGATTATACCTTTTTATTTAGTACAATCTTTTCAAACGTAAAGATTAGTTTTATAATACATTAATGAATGTGACAGATAAAAAAATAAAAATTTTACCATATAAGATCATTAATATAAGGTTATAAAATTATAAAAAAATTTTTGTTTAGGTTTTTAAAACAATAGGTACAAAAATAATGTATACAATTTTTGACACTTCTTTTGCGACGTAACAAAGAAAATTTTTTAAATCAATTTTAGATTTCTATAATCATCTTTACGTGCAGGTAATCTAAAGTAGATAAGCTACAACTTTTGCTCCGTTCCTTGGATCTCATATACGACATAAATATTGGTTCTAAATAGAATTAATGAAATGATTTTTTATTCTTATAATATCATACCTATAAAAAAAATTTCTAAACTGGTTATTTATTTTTTTTTAAAATATTTATTGTGAGTTCCACGTTAGATATATTAAAACATTATTAAATCGGAAAAATGATACTTTCCTTAAAGTCGTCGGTTCACATAATCGGAAATATATGTCTTCTACATGTATGTAAACAATCCGTCAAGTAAATTTTAATTAATCTATTTCTTATTTATTTATTTTTTCTTTACTACATTTTTATTATGTTATACGAATCTTTATATCCAGTAATATTTTTATAAAATTTATAAAACTCAGAAATTATTTATTTTATGCAATATAAATATATTACAGCTACATTAAAAAATTTTTTAAAGCCCTATTTGTGGAAGTACACATCAGAAATACAAATTAGAATATCTAAATGATTGCACTTTCATTAGGTAATGTTTCTGATGAGCATTACGATTCTATTTATAATTACTACACTATTTTACTCATAAACGAAAAAAATTGTTGGTACAACTAGAACTTAAAAAGGAGCAATTTGCTATGTATGTTCAAAATAATCGTTATTTTTAATACAAAAATAATTTTTATAATCATTTTAACAAATATCCTTCAATATCCCTTATTTCTCGAGTTCAACAATAAAATAACATAATAATACACTAATGCTTGATTTACTGCAATAGTTTTTTCAACTATATATGAATGAAAATTATTCCTGTTGTTAGTTAATAGAATAGCTAAATATTTACGCAGGTTTCTTTACTAGTGTCTCTAAAGCCCTTTTTATTTCTTCAATGCATGAGTAATAATAAAATTCTCCTACGAAATAGGTGTTTTAATGATTTACAAATAGAAGACATAGCGTGAAACGAGATTTTCCGTTCTTGCTACATTAAACAGAAAAGTAAACCTAAATTGTAATATCTCTTGCCCTTCATTATTTATACAGGCTGTTCCGAAAATATTTTTGGAAAACTATACCACGAGATTAAGTTTGTCATGACGAACAAAAAAGCTTTTCACCAGATTTTAATTCGATGCGTAGTTCTCGAGATATTGTCAAATGTAAATCTGTATAATCAATGTAAAAAGATTTTTAAAAAAACTCTTGTAGCTTGTTATGTAATACAGAAATTTCAATTCATTGACAATATCTCGAGAAACAGGCATCGAATCGAAATTTGCTTAATAGCTTCTTTTTTCGTCTTGACGAGCTTAATCTCCTGGTATAGTTTTTCTAGAATATTTTTGGAACACCCGGTAAAATAAATATGAAGGTTTGATTTATCCTCTGGTGCAAATGTGACAACAGAAACATACTTGTTTCACAGCAATATTCCGTTGACTGGTGTGCCGATCACTTCAGGCTTTATGAACAAAACAATTATACAATTGCTTATGTAAAAAAAGAGCTACGGACATAATAAAAACATACTTTTTTTTTTTTCCTCATTAAAACCTTAACGTAACTAATTTATTGTATAACGCAACTTACTTGCACGCAAGTCTGACTGGCAAGGTCGTCAATATTAGTGTCCATCAATTTCTATCTAGGTACAAGTATTTACATATTCGAAATTAAAAGGTACAATTACTCTAATGAAGAGATTTAAACCATCGACATTCATATACTACACGACAACAATCAAACTCGCACGGATTTGAAGAACTTCTAAAAGAAGCGACTCATATGATGAATATGTTTTTTCTTATCTATATCATGATCATTAAAGAGTATGTAGAGCATAAAGAGCAGTTGGAGTTCAAACGTTTGTTATTGTTCGATTCTTTATGAAAAATTCTTATATCGTGTCACTTAAATTTATGGACGTTCGAGTGGACTAAAAATACTGGTTTGATTTTGCAATTTTGTTCATGCTCTTATTTTTTCTCTTGAAGGGCTCTCTTTGTTTGACCAGTATATCTTACTGGATAGTTGCCACATGAAATGCTATATACAACATTCGGTTAAGTAATAGAAACATTAGTTATAACATTCATATAAATTCTACGCATACAAGGGAACAGGACAATCCAACTTTTCTTTTTAAATGTATCATTGATAAGGCATGATAACAGGATTGTAACAAATTGGTATTGAAAAGAAAAATCAACCAATAGACTTCGTAATTTGGATTTATAATATCTTCAACAAACAAAAGGTCAATATAATTTATAATTTAATCGATAGGGCTATAAGACGGTCTTACCATATGATCAAACAATATTCAACGAAGGTATAGATACAAGTATTTTTGACAGTACATAAAAAACTACATAGCATTATACAATTGAGAAAAGATAAAACTGCTATTCTGGATAGTACCAATGATCTATATGAAATCAAATATGCCAATTGTCCAACAAAATAAACAGGACAAACAAAAAGACCGCTAAAAAAGAGAGAACAGGAGCATCAAAACGAATATAAAACCAAGCAAGTGATTTTAGCTCACCAAATCTCCAACAATCAACCACTTAAGTTGGACGATATAAGAATTTTGGACACAGAACTAAACTGTAATAAACGTTTGGTCTCTAAAATGCAGCTCATTGTGTCCATTGATCATAATATAAATAAGAAAAAAGATATTTATAGTCTGAGTCGCCCTTATCGCACGTTCAATAAATCTGTGGGAATTTGATGGTAGTTGTGGTGTATATGCATGTCAATGGTTTGAATCTCTGTACCTGGTTCATTGTATCTTTCAATTTATTATTATATTCTAAAATCTATTTTTAACGAAATATTTAGAGTATACATCTAATTTTATAAAGTTTTGATGTTCTTTTCAACTCTATTTTTGTTTCCTTGTATGTTGCGCATAGGGTAGATTTAAGAGAGAAAGAATTGATTTTTTTTAGTAATCAGGGATACAGGATTTCTATCTCCGTGCGCGACGTACGGTTCCAGGCAAGAGCCCCGGATTTAATACCACACAAGGTAATTGATGGTTTCTTGGCTATGTATAATATTATTATGTTCTAAGATCATTCGTATTTGACTAATAAATTATTAAAATTATTTGGAGATTTTAGAAAAACAATACAGTGCGTGGAAGACATACCTTAAAGATAGTGCGAAAATTTGTATTGTTAACTTCTAAAATTAGAAGTTCCCATACCATTCAAGGAATACAGTTTTTTCTTCTAAAATACATCAACTTTAGACGGTCATTTCGAGATTTTACACTCTGAACCGTAAAGTGTAAAAATCGATCCTAAACGATGCACTGTTTATAATTTAAACTTTTTTATGTGTACTTTTAATGGTTCACACTTTATAAAGTGTACTGTTTTAAATTTACCCCTTACACTGTGAACTTTTTGATGTTTATCTTTTATAAAATAGGATTTTTGTAATTTACACTTTATAAAGTGTTAATTCCGTACCTTACACTTTAAAAGAGTTATTTTTGTATCTTACACTTTAAACATAGAGATAATATATTTGTGTGTGTATATCAGGGTGTCCACTACTTACCAAATTTTGTTTTTTGATCGTCCACCATTTTAAAACTTTTCGTTAAATCCATAAACAAAAATACATCGCCAAAAAACCAAAAATTTGGCTTTAACACGTGCCACCAGACATATTTTGTTTGCTAATGTGAATAGCGTAGGATTTTAAAATTTTAACCTTGTTTGATTTTTTGGACCACTTTCAGAATTTTTTCTGGATTTTGAAATCCTACCATTAAATTACAGATCACTTAAACCTTATTTATTGACCGTAACCAGCCTAAAAGAAGCAAATTGGACAAATTTTCTTGTTTGGATTTTTTGTTTCTCGAAAGCTTAAAAGGCCAAAATCTGATTATTCCAATTTGTATATTTTTAGCTGAAAAAAATTAATGAATCAAGTCTAAGTAATTTGTAATTCAATAATATGAATAAAACTCCAGAGAAAATACCTGAAATTCTCAAAAAAATTAAAAAAGGTTAGAATTAAAAACTCCTATGCTATTTAAATGTAAAAACAAAATTGGTCTTGTAGCACGTGCACGGAAAAGAATCATGTGCTAATGTAGTATGCGCCTCCGCATACTGCGTAAGTAAACAGCGACCCATATTACAGTAGGCTTGTACTATTTACTAACGTAGTGTTTTGCCGACCTAAATTGGCTCCTAGCTCCACCAAATTAGCATGGCTGTGGAAAAACCACCTTTAACTACGGTGTATACTAACGCAGCACGCAAAGTCTTATACAACATTAGCGACGGTTTTCTTTTTATGCGTTATTATCAAAATTTTTTGGTTTTCGGGCAATGGAACTTCATTTTTTGATGCAACAAGCAGTTTCTAGATAGTAGATGATCAAAATCTCTCATTTTACAAATAACGGACATCTTAGTGTACATATTTCAATATATTATATATAAATCTGATACAATCGGTCAAAAACTTAGAGCGTATAACAAATATATGTATTCAAAGCAGTTGACAAATATAGGCTACTACTATTATACTATAGTGATGGACATAGAGAAGGTACATATTTAACAATCAGCTAGGTACTGTCCGATTTTAACTACACACTTACTCCATTCTCAGTGGTTGATATATAACGCATACTGTCTTATCTTTGATGTTAAGCCATTCAAGATTCACACATATACATGCACTCTACGTTCTGCATGAGCTTTTTTTTAAATATGATACCTTCGTTATGTCATTGACCAAATAATTGTTCACTCATTCAATATATTCATCTAATTTTAAATTTTTTATGTAGTTGTTCCTGACTCGTTGAAAAATTAAAAAAAAACTTTTTGGAGTATATTAAAAGGCGAAGAAGTGAACCAAAATATCCTTCACTGTTTAAATGCTTATTAAACTACTGCATTCAATGTGGTAATAAAATGGATTCCTGTATCAGGTATTTGTCATGTATATAAATGTTGTCAGATAGTTCTTTATCGACATGGAACATCATTTTTGTAACGTTCAGGCTGTAAGAAGTATCTCTGTTTTGCATGATGAAAATTTTTTTCAAATCAAACCAAAACAATTTAGAAAATTAAGAAAATTATGCTTTAATTTCTTTAAGCATGGAGTAGAGAATCGCTTCATTCCTAATAGTAACCTGTTTCTGCGTATAAGAAAAAGCTTAGAGTGCATATTTCAATGCCTTTGCACTTATGTTTTATAATGTGAAATAATAAGTTACTCATTATATTGTGTATTAAAATAAATTCGATAAGAACTATAAAGCATGTAATATAATATGACATTCTAATTTTAAAACTCAAAAATCCCCCAGCTTTTTGTTATAGTCAGATGTATTTTGCTTTAACAAAACAATAATTTTTTTTTGAAGTAAAAGAAATGAAGGATTGTTTAAAAAAAAAGAATTTTTTCTTATCATCTTATCTCACTACTTATTAGTCTTTTATGAGCTTTCTTTAATGTCTAGAATTTATATAAAATGTTAAAGGTTATTAAAATACTCTTAGTCCATTATTATACTTATATTCTCTACTTGTCATACGCTTTCCCTGAACCCCCTTTGTGAAGGGAGTCGTAAAGAGAAAAGTAATTTTGTTTCGCCACCATTCTAGACTTAATATATTATTAAACTATATTACCTTATCTTATAAACGAACAGTGTGTGCCAAATTTCATCCTGATGCAATGTCGGTAAGAGATTGGAAAATCGATCGCAACATTTATCCCCGACAGATACATGGAAAAAAAGTAAAATAAAAGCTGGTATGAAAGCGCGGAGGGGAACATTTATACCGTGACATGCGAGTACAATGTATAAACAAAACTTAAGCATTGAATCATTTAACGTCAATGATAAGACATAAAGCGTAATGCACCAGAAATAAGCTTGGAGCAAGTAAGCAGACAAACATTAGGATATTACAAAGCTGATTGGCATACATAAATATAAGATGTATACGTCCTTGAAGTCCATCGCTATGGTATCAAGGACGTAGCCTATATTTGTAAACTGCTTTGAATCCATATATTTCATATACGTTCTACGATTTTGAATAATAGTATTAGATTCATCTATTATTTATACATAACCAAACAAAAATAATATCCCTCAATATAACGTGTTTATTATGGAAATCCACCTTCATGAAGTGTGAATTTCAAAGTTACACTTTTTTAAGTGAAAATTCTGAAAAATACCCTTAATAAAGTGTAAATTTTAAAATGTATTCTTAAATATTATTTATTACAATAATAGCAGTATACTGGGAGTTATATTTTACACTTAGAAATATGGGTTCACATATAGACGCAGCTAGATACACATAGAATTCAAAGCAAGTCTACCTCTACGGGATATCTGGGTGACGCTAAATGGGATAAACAAATTTAAAAAAAGTTTAAATCTGGTTAAAAAGTGTATTTAGATATTTAAAATTATATTGGAGGTTCAAGTGGCTCAATTTAATGTTATAGCAACTGCTTTTTATAATATACGGGATACACATATTATGCAAAAGGTATTCGTCGTTTAAATAAAGCATAGATATAGTTTGTATCATTGAAATCTTCCACACTCGTGGTAACTATGGTAAATTTTAATAACTATTAAACTGTATCTCAAAAACAAAGGAAGAATGGTGATAGGTAGGACGCTTTGTGCAAGCAATGATACAGTATACATGAGATATTATTATTAGCTATAAGTCAACAAAAAGCTGTTAAAGAGTTGTAGGTGGCTGTGTTAAGGTCTTTTAGGGGGCAAGAACATTATAGGGCAGTAAAGAGGAGGCTGTAAGAAGTCAGACGATTTTAAAAAACAGAAAATACTATAAAAATTTTCCTAATTAGTTTGGGACTTAAGATAAACTGCATTATGTTGAAAGGGAGTCTGAAATTTAGAGAATTTTATAATAAATAAAACAAAAAATCAATAGAATTTTTTCTTATGTTGTAAGGGGGTTGTAGAGAATAATTTAAAAGTAAAGAAGGATTTTATAGAAGAAAATGGAATGTGAATAACGAAAACGACAATAGAATTATTTCTTCAAGGCTCAAGACATACAAAGAGGCGAATGGACGAATGACGATTTGACGCATAAATAAGACTCCATAAGAGCAAAAGAGTGGTTTGACGAATAGACCTCAGTCTTGCTCTCATGGTGTCTTATGCATTCGTCAAATCGTCATTCGTCCATTCATCCCTCCGTGTGACTGCAGCCTAAATGTGAGGGGTTTGTAGGCGCAAGTTTAAGATGTTGGGGGTTTGTGTACTGATGGATTGAATTTTAATGACGGATGAAAATAATAAAATGTATTTTATTTGTAGGAGGACTGTGTAAGACTGTGCAGGAGTTGTTAGGGGCTGTATGGAATGGGGGTCTTCGTGGTGTCTGTGGTGGTCATGTAGAAAATTTGGTGGGCTGTAGGAGTCCTGGGGGGGGGGGAGCAGCAACTTATTTGAAATAAAAGAAAAACCTGTCAAATTTTCCGTCATTTTGTGGGTTGCTAGGGGGTTTGGGGGCTGGGTATTTGACTTTAAATAAGGGAAAACCAATAAAGTACTTCTTTATTTTGAGGGGTGGCGTAGAAAAACTGAGAAGTGGGCTATAAGAGCTATGACGAGGTGCTTCATAAGTAGTGTGGGGGTCCTCGTGGAGTGTGGTGGGGCGTGTGGTAGCGTGGAGAACGGATGGGTCATAAAATTGCTACCTGTACTTAAAAATTACACAGAAAAAATACATTTTTACCCTAATTAGTGCATATTTGTAGATATAAGATAATCAGCTGAGGACGATCATAGGACGTAAGGTAGGAGCCGAAGTAGAAAATTACTACGTCCTGCCACAAATTCACCATATAATATGGAATTATACAGAAAGATAGATGTATGGCAATCTCTGTCAAGCGAACCCCCTTTTCTTTGTCCATCTTGAAAATAGACAGACAGACTTAAAAAATAATGACAAATGTTGCCCAGGAATCTAACTACAAAATGCTACGTGGCCCTTTGAAGATCTAACATAGTGGGTTCAACATAGCGGTTGTAATGTAGCTAACAGATTATCTTGGTCTTTAAAAAACAGTACTATATATTTTAAGGTTACTATTTATAATTTTTTTTCCTCAAAAATTTGAAAAACGGATTGAATATGGTGGACAAAAATTAAAAATTTTGTATTTTAAAATGTAAAAATTTTATTATGTGCTGCAACAAATTTCAAGGTATATTTATGGATAAAAAAAATCGACTATACTTGTAATAAATAGACTAAGTCAACTATGTAGATGGAATATATTTAACTTTAGAGCATGGATTTAGAAATAAAAATGACATAGATGTGGAAATAAAGATGAATGGTAAATTCTACTATAGTTACTTTGGTTCTCTAGTAAAGAAACATATATTATTTATTCATCTTATTTATCATGAAATACTCATTTAATAAATTAAAATTTCTACTCATACATGGTAAATGAAAAATGTTGGTTTTAATACGGCGGACGTTCATAAAAAATACTGAAAACTTTGGAGGAGAAAAAAGTTTATTATTGCATTTATGACATCAACATGAGTTTGCATAGTTGACCAGAGTTATTGTAGTATCCTCTGTGTATCCTTTTCTGATCATAACCAATATATTAAAAAAACAAGGGAGACATGTAGGTTAAGATAGTTCTATAATTATCTCTATCGTGTGCTCGAGACAAATACTACGACCGTGTAACAAGGTCGTAAAGAGGCCGATTCAAACAGCGAAATGTTGACCAAAACTATTTCAAAAAGAGAATCTAGACTCCCTAATTTGCCTTTTTCTTATTGGTAATATAATTATTATAGTCCTTAATACATACCTTACCAGTATTGTAATCATTATCGTCTAATTATCAAATATGGTTATTGTCAGCCCTATTAATATTTTTTTTTTTCTTTTGAGTATTATTATTGTCGGTACTAAGTTTATGATATCATTTCATGTTTAGGTTGGAAAGCGCAGCACAACTCAAGGCCCAATACGATTGCGTAACGACATCTAACTGCGTCATCGTTGTAATAACTTAGGCGTACCTAAAGTATACGTACGTAATATTTACTCTAATTGATATATCACCACATTAAGCTTCACACTTGAGTCATCATAATTGCAGTTTTACACCAGAAAGCTTATAAAAAAAAAATGATTGTACTATGGGATTTCTCCAAGGATTTTGCTAATAAAATACAAATCATCTTGTAAGATTTTTATTTAAAGAATTATCAATGTAAGATATTTACAATAGTTCCATATTCTAATGAAAACAATAAACTAAAACATAACAAATTTTTTTTTTTAATGTAAATGTTTTAAGCAAGATACAGCTTTAGTTTGTACAATTTAGTAGATACTACTTAAATGTTTTGAAAAAAATAAAGACAAATTAGTTAAGATCAATGTCTTGGTTACGCAGCTGGACAGGTTTTAAAAATTCTTCTAAAGAAGTAAGTTTAATAAATCATAGAGAGGACTTTGGTATTAAGGTTCAATAAATCGTCAACGTCGCTGACTATACAAAATGTCTACGGTGGCATAAAAACCCCTTTTGAAAGAGAGACAGCTTGATAAAATCTTGCAAAAGGAACGACAAAAACGATCCCGACAGAAGAAGCCTTATATTATTGGGCAAATAATGCTTAACAATATCTAGAGCTAAAATTTGCTACTACAGAAAAAGTAGTTATGATAGAAACACAAATAACTTATCAAGACAATCTATTAAGCTCCTGCCATATATAAAATTTGGAAAAATCAGGGTTTTATAGTATTAAGTGATAAAAATCAAGAATTGAAAAGATTTTCTGATGTAGAAAAAGGCAGTGTTTTACTTTATTTAATCGATTAAATAATGTTAATAATATTTTTTACGCAAGTTATAAATAAAATAGAAAAAAAAAGTTTTAATTTATAAAAATTTCTTTATGATATAATAGAAAATTATAATCATTATAATCAATGCATGAGAACCAAATAGTTTTGACATTTAAAATTTTTTATTGTTCACTGAAAATTTTCACTTGCTGGCTATGAGAATACTAATTCTTACTACTGGCTATAAGACTACTAATACATGACATCAAGTTTCTTCTGCTATTAAAGGAAAAAGAGAAATATAGGTAAATCAAGTAATGTCGTTAAATTTTAAAAAAGAGGATTTTTTAAAAGATATATTCGTAAAACATTTATTAAAATATTTGAATATTTAGCTGTCATAAAATTCATTGTTACAACTGATAAGTTCGTGGGCTTCAGCGAGAAAAAACTAGAAACAAATTCCTCCGAAAATTGTATGCAGTAGCAGGTTTCTATTTTTTGCGAAATTTCGACTATATTTTATAAAAGTCATATTGGAATCAACATCTTAAATTTTCGATACTCATTACAAATTTTGATTCAGAAACTATGGAAACCTTAATCAATAACATGAAAAAAAAATATTTGGTCATACTCAAGAGAAAAAAGAGTAGGTAAAACTGCCAAAAATTTTCTCATTTTCACAGCATCCTTGGTTTTTCTGTTGAAAAAAATCTGCAGAAGATACAAATCTCATAAAAAAATTTGTTTATAAATAGGACGCATAATATATTAACACTTTTTTGATAATTGTCTTGATGATTGCTGTATGCTCTCCATCTATATAAAACTCGTTACAAGCATGGTAATGTGGTCGTATAGAATGGTGGTCGCATATAGACCAGCTCACCCTAGTACGCAATTGCGCGGAGCCTGAACTATATCCCAGCTCCAGTAAGATTTGCAGGAGGTAAGCAGAAATAACAATAAAGTTTTTTGCTTCTAAATATGTTATTTATTCTTAAGTTGATGATAAATCATGCAAGATAGGCGCCAAAATTGTACACTAGGTGTTATCAAAGAACGACTGTGATGTTTTCGTCAATATTTTTGTAAATAATTGGCGAGAAATTTGTCTTACAAATAGTAAGCCACAAAACACATTCAACAAGAATTTAATTAAATCGAGCTAATAATAATTTACCTTTAATTTGCTGCGAAAGCTACAGTTATATTATGCTGTACACTTTTTACCATTGACTTCGTGATAAAAGTATAAAATTGTCTGAACCAATAATAATTGTAGAGAAAATTTTCAAATTTTTCTGGGTCCAAAACTGATCTTGTTTTCGAGAAATTTGTATGTTAAGCTGAACGTACAGTTTACCTCTACGGGGGGCGCACGCTAGTCAGGGGCGCAAAGAGGGCGCACATCCATTCGGGCTTAACGCCTTCCTTGAACACGCAAAGAAGAATTTTATGTATTCAAATTTGTATACAAAATTAGAATAAATTATTATAATTCCTAATTTGACAGTAAGTTCATTCGTTCGCGTATCGTATTGTCGGTCGCGTTCTCATGTATACATACCATAGGCACGTGTACGTTAGAAT
>JAPYYV010006234.1:0-14522 GCA_030522625.1 Copidosoma aretas | reverse complement strand
AAGACCGGCGGCGGCGGGGGGGGGGGGGGGCGCGCGCCTGCCTGCCGAGGGACGCTGCGGCCGAGACTACTGGCCCGCGGACCGAGCGGCTGCTCTGCTCCCGTCGGCGGCGGCGGCGGCAGCATCAGCAGCCGAGAGAGGAGGGACGTGCGCGCGCGGTGAGCTGCCCACCACACCCTGGCTGGAGGCAGGGGCGGGCACGCGTGTGGACCAGCGGAGCGGGATGACGGCGCGGGGGGTTCGGAGGGAATGATTGTGAGGGGGGAGGGGGGGGGGGTGGCTTTTTCGTAGAAATCACTGGAATTTTTTATTTTCGAGTCAGATGTAAACGCTGCTCGAGTTTTGGGAAAATGACGTTCGAGGACTTCTGAGGGTAGTCGTACTGTTGTTACATGAGCCACCTTGAATTCGGGGATCCGTAAATAGAATGTACCTGAATACGAATAATTGCGTTACGTGATTGCGGCAAGGGGCGACCCAGGGCGACAATATACCGCGATCTGAGGCTCCCTTAACTTTACTGGCCTTACGCACGGGTGCGTATTATATCCCGTGATCTTTGAAAAAACGAGTCGTTCCCGGAACTTCCGGGAGTTTGAGTGTTTTTTGCATCGCTTGGAGATAATGAAGACATAGTAATTACGCGGTACAATGTGTGAGACGAGATCGATACAGCAGCAGTGTATGTCGTGTGCGTGAAGAAACAGTACCAGGATCGATAGATTTTACAGAAGAATCATCCACTGAATTTGTGAACGCAGGTAATTACCGTAGAACGTCCATCAGTTGTTTTTGAGATAAAATTTGCGATGAACATACAGCGTTCGTTTGACTTTTTGGTCAAAAGTGTACAATTCAAAAAAACCTTGTATTTCAACGAGATCTGTAACTAGTCCTCGGAACACACTTCTGTAAAATTTGAATTTTCAAAGTTACGACAAAAAAAATAGATTTTCGTTCTGCCCACAGTAATTTTGTTTACTCTGATGAAACTTTGCCGACTGCAAACCACCATGTTCTGTATTAGAATTACAAATTTATCCACCGAATTCGAGCCCAGTCAAATGAAAATTACTCGAGTATGTTGGTCTGAAAACTTGATTACAAACACACAGAGTTGATTACACAATTAATTCAAGGTACTGGGACTACCCTCATTTTATGGTCGAAATTTTAAATATACAAAGCACTCCTGTGGAGCAGTCGTGCCTGCAAAAAGCCGCGGATTTAGATTCTGATGCTTTTTAAAGGAATTTAATTTACTTATACTCTGTAACGTTGTCCACGTGTTGAACAAAAAAAAAATATCAGGTCTAAGTATGATTTTGCGTTGTATCGTTCGTCATGATAAAAAGCAACACGGGTATACTTAGGAACAGCACATTGTGAACCACTGTTCTAAAATACATCGAAATCAAGCATTGTTGAGACATTTTGATGAATAGTACGTAAAAGCTAAGATGAAATCTCAGAGATAGAAAATTCCTTGTCATTTTTAGTTCTCATTTAAAATGTTTGGGGGCACGGAGTCAAGCAGCATAATCTGCAAAGCTGTGACCGGAATTTTCAAATTACGAACGATTTCATCCCTCTAGACATGTCAGGTGCAATTCGTTAGCTCTTTAATAATATTTTTCCGATTCTAGAACTTAAAATCTACCTGGGACTGATCTTGATATTGTCCCGTCTGGTCTTATAATCCAAGGCCAATAATGATACAGCAAGACAAGACTGATACCATTAAGAATATTGTCTTAACAAGACGCTTAAAACATTGATTTCCAAGATTCTTGATCCCCGATCAATCAAATTAAAAATGCTTGGGTAATAAATAACATAGACTTTTTTTTTAATTCATAATCTGTCGTCTAATAAAGTTTTTTCAACACAATCTGAACTGCTTGTATTATAATTTCATCGTGTAAACTTATATAATTATATTTGATGCATATTTTATTTATAATTATCACGCATCCATCTGTTCATGCAGGAATACGCTGTTATTCAACAGCCTTCATGGAGAAAAATGTGTCCGCTGGGTACTGAAGTAGGAATTATACATAGTCAATTTATAGCCATCCACGACAACAATGGATTTACGTGACAATCATTATTCCACTATTTAAAAATATCGGTCCCACGTGAAATTCTTGTAGCCTCCAAATATATTTGTAAATTTTCTGATCCCATGAATAACTTGTTCAAGTTCTTGTAAACAATGCATTAACGTTACAATATTCTTCGGTTTGAAATAAGTTTTCACGACAGTGATCGCTTTTTTGGTCTAAGGGAATATATAAATGTTATTCCAACAGCTATGTAATTTTTTTCAAAGCAACGCGACATTTTCAATCGGTAAAATGATAGCATTCAATTTTATAACGTGGGTCTGAAGTAGGAATCCAAAGTTGTCGTGTGACAATTGTCATGGCATTTTAATGGCAGTCAGATCAAAATGACGAATATATTATGCCTGACCTGATCTGACTTGGCATCATATCCCAAACACGTCATTTAAGATCTCTATAGACTCAGAGGAATAGTATTTACGCCCCGGCCGCTGGCACGTGAATTTTATTTTAATAGCATGTAGAAAATTGCTGTTTTACACACACAACTTTTTTGCATATTTCGCCTTGTAACTTTTTACTTTCTCTGATAATTAAGTTTTATTGCAAGGAAAAAAACGAGAACAATATCTTTTTTTTAAATGTTTTTTACAGTATCCGAAGTTGGATCTTAATTTTTACCGATATCGTATCGATTATGCATTCAAAAGTGACGTGAATTGTTTGATCACTCAATATGTTTCACAGTACTTGATTACCAGTATTTTCCGCACACTTATAAAAAGTATTGTACGCAATGAATAGCACTTGTTTACGTAATTAACTATCTCAAAAATTAAAAAAAAAATGTTATACCTTAAATTTAAACAAAAAGTACGCAGATGTGCCACCGTCGAAAGCTCCATGCCCCTTTCCCTGCGAGATCGGACATTAAACGGTGCCCATTCACTTGGGCGAAGACTAGCACAACGCAGGATAGATAATAATGGTAAAATATATGTTCTACTAAAAATCAATTGATCAAAATTTCATGTCCCCGGCAAAGAAATCATAAATTGCATTGCGGATGTCGAGTTGGCGGGAATGGCAACGTGGAAAAAGGCGCGAAATTCGAAAACATGAAATTAAATGTAACAAATGAGAAATTATTTATTATAGTTAATTAATTGTAATAAATGCCATAAATTGCTTTTTGCACAAATTGTAAACAACTCTTGAATATACCATGAAGTGTCGTATATGGATCATTCCGGCGAAACTTGCGCTATGTTTGCATACAAAATCTTCAGTTTTTTTTTTTTTTTAATTTTGCATTATTTGTCATCATTACAACATAGGACATAAATCTCAAATAGGCTATGACCTGAAGCTATTACATTACTGCTTTTGTGACCATCTCTATTACAAGCCGATTGACGAAATGCCTTTTCGACAAAAAAAATATTTTTTCGTACACGCTGGGCAAAAATAAAGATTAATCAATCTTAGCTATTTTTCTCTAAAGCCAACAGTTTTCGTGCAAAAATTTTTCAAAGTTTTTAAAAAATAATATACTTATTCATCCAAATTTGCTAATTATTACTTGAAAACTATAGATTTCAGAGGAAAATGCCAGAAACAAGTTCTTCCAATTTAAAGCCAAGGTGTAGGAACAAAAAAATTTCTACCATAATAATTCAATTCTGCACTTACGAATTTAATAATTCGCCATTTTACGTACATCACAAGCGCTGGGCTGGATTCGTGTGGTTCTATCATGTCAAAGCTACTTTTCCACAACGCAACAAATATTCTTAGCGAAGAGGACAAAAAAAGCTTCCTGCAATTTGTTTCTACTTATTGAAAATAGTGCGGTTATGGAACTGACATTTCGCCTTCAAAGGTCTCCCATTTCGTTGCGATTGAATATTATGGCTTTTTCGCCCAAATGACACTTGTGACTACTATACTCTTTAAGGAATCAACTTTACGAGAGAAAAAATACATCCGAGCGGTGGTTCCATATAATTACCTAGCTGACCGAACTTTTGAATAAAGTGTTTTTCGATCGAGAAAACAGCTCGTGTCAACAGATCGTCGAACTTTTAGTGCTCCTATCGAGTGAATTTAATACCTTGACATCTACAATATAAATGCCAGTAGTTTATAAGATTCATTGTTGGTGTAAAGCAAATGCTATCAAAAACGATGCAAATTTTCGTGCAAACCGTTGGACAAAACTCGTGACGAGAGGATTTGTCGACTGCAGATGTAATACCAATGAACACGTTGAGCAAAAGGTCTATATTTTTAGATATTTTAACCAAGAGGGCGTTTAATTAGCTTGTTTCCGCTGACCGCAACGTTTTATAACGAAATTTCCGATTTATTAGGACAGGTTCCCGAACTGATGTTTCGACCCTCAAAGGGTACACTTTAAAATCTATTTATGGCATGTAACAGTTGGTTACCAATACTACACGAACTTTGGTACCCATAGGATTGCCTATTTCATTATAAATTCTGTGCACAAGACCAGCTAGGACACCAATAGTGTAAGTTTCGCCAGAATTGCCCATATAGTCGGCGGGCCAGGTCGGTTTCTTGCCCACGACCCACGACTCTATTCTGTAAGGCTATTTCGATAAAAAAAAAATTATTTTTTTGGTATCTTTTTCAACGAACACAAATATTTTCAGATTATTCGGCTCATTTTAAGCAAAAAAGTCTCTTGTAATTTTTTCGCAATATGCATGAGTAAAAATATTCGATAAGTTTGATGATACATGGTACACATACGTACATGGAGAATCTCACACCAAAGCGGACGGTCGAAAAACACTAAGAATATTTTTCATGACGAACCTTGATTCGTTACGCAAGAAATTCAAAAATTCAATCCCTATTTGCTGGTTCTATTAGATGACCTCTCTCATTAATGAATTTCATTCTTACCACTTAACGAATCAATATACGTAGAGTGTACATATACATGGATGATTTCGCAAAGTCTCGAATAGTTCACGAGACCTATTATATATGGTTAAAAGCAAGGTATTTACTAAAATTTTTTTTACATGGTATAAACTGAATTTCTGCAGATACGTTTTTTATGCAAATTCGAAAAAACCATTCCTCAGCCGTAAGATGGGAAAAACAGGCCAAAATGTCATTACCGTAACGCGAAGCTTACTGCCTATGCGTTGACTTTTTAATTTTTTTTAGCTGTGTTTTCCAATAATCTGAATTGTCTAGCACCCTTTCTTATAGTTTAGAAAGATTTTTTTTTAATTTTTGAAACTGTACAAGGCATTTTAATTGTGAAGCCTATCGTAAATATAGACAGTTTATCCCGGGGTGTTCCAGAAAGGCTTTCCGACAACTTACCGACAACTTAATAGTGTCTTACGATATCGTATGTCATGTTAGTATCGGAAAGCCCTTCTGGAATACACCCCTGGTAAAATAAGCGGTCATAACCGTAATAAACGCCTCTTATCTCGGAGATTGATGCAATTATCCATTTGGGGCTTCAGAATCGTTAAAAAAGTATGTATCTGTACGGTAGTGATCTTATAATGACAGACTTGTCATTATTATAACGTTATTTATAAATTTTTTGAGAATCCCATTTGAATTAACATGGATGTTTTAAAAACAACAATAGAGCCGGGCCCAAAAGTAGAGTACTAGTTGGGACTTCACATAACACAGAAAAAATAATAAATAAATTCTTAACACTACGAAACATTGAAAATCTCATTTCATTGAATGGAGTATTCGAGTTTTTGCGAAATCATCCATATATAGATAGATGTTTCACAAGGGCGCCTGCGCCGCGTTCTCATTCCTAACCTCAAACCTGAAAAACCTCTAATCAACAAGCACCTTTTGAGAGCCTACCCAGCCTACCCTCTCGGTGGGGATCTTAAGGTGTACTTATTTCTCATCGTCGGCATCGTGGCGGCACTCTTCGTCTCGTTTTCTCTTTTCGAGAGCAGCCTGTCGCGGAACCGCGCGCGAAACGCTGGACCGTGAGAGCACGGCTCTCGCGAAAATAACAACAAAAGCGGGGGACGCGCGCGGGGGCCCGGGGCTGCCAAAGATGCAACCTGCACGATACTACATCATCACGTCCATCTGCCCTCGTGCCTACAGTGTCAATGCTGCTTTTTTTCCGTAACAAAATTTAACCGAGGCGGAGAGACACGCGTGTGCGGAGTTTTGATTCACGAATGGCTTGAGCCCGCAGGGGCTCCAAGCTATACAAGGCGAGAAAGAGTGTCTGAAGCAGCAGAGCCAGCAGAAGTGCGAACGGGCCGGGCCCTTTGTTCCCTCGCTCACGAGTATATGAGGTGCCAAGCCCGCACGGAGCCAAGACGACGACGGCGACGACCGCGGCTCGACGGCGGCTGCTGCAGCCCGCCAACCCAGGATGGGTGACATACGCGCCGGCCTCGAGGAGCTGAAGCTCGACTCGAGCCTCTTCGCCAAAGTCAAGTACTATGTCAGCGGTGAGGCGGATCCCAAGGTGATTGTTTTGCTGGGACTTTGTTGACGTATATATGGACGTCGTCGCTCTCTCTCTCTCATTCTTTCTCTCTCTCTGTGTTGTCTGCAGTTTGTTTATCTTTTTTCCCCCTGCTATATACTTGTGTGTTTTGTTTATGCTTCAATTTTTTAAACCAGGCATTTTATTCTACACCAGCTGATTTTTGTTTTGACACAACCGTACAATTTCTTTGAAGCACTGCCACAAGTGTCAGTGCATGGACTCAAACAGTTTATTGTTTGCTGTCTGTCAATCATTTGAAAAAGTTGGTGCTTTTGGATCGAATGTTTTTATAATTGTGTGTTTCCTTCAAGTGAATTTATCTTTTACTGGTGATGCTGCACACCTTGACTATTTTGGAGAGATTCAAAAATATTTGTGCACAGGATGGGTTTAATGGTGCAATTTTGTTCCAGATTCTAAATATCTTACAAGAAGGAGGAGCTGAAAGGTCCAATTATTTCAGTGACTTTGTTACACATCTCATTGCGGGGTTTGAAGCTTTGGAAAACGATATTTCTGCAGCAAAAGACCTGTATGAAATTCCAGCAGTGACGCAAGATTGGATTTTGTATTCTGCAAAATGCAGACAACTTCTTCCGTATCCTTTTATTCGTACAAAATTTGTATGCTTTCCTTACTGTTAGATCTGGACTTAAAATTTTTTTTTTTTTTTTTTTTTTATATTATTTGTTTTAGACTTTTTGTTGTGTACAAGCAGTATTTTTTTGTGTTCTTGAAATTCGCCCATGAGATTATGACTTTATGTTGGATTATTATTGTTCACTCTTTTTTTTTGTTTTTGGTTGAAACTGAATCCTTAACGAAATTCTTCGTTTATAAAGAACTCATTATTTTTCACCTGAAGAAAATCAGTTATTTTCAAATGTAAAGGCTTGCGTGTCACAAGTAAGTCGATTGGACAGCAAGGCACTATGGGCTATGATAACTTTACAGGGAGGCAAGTGCCAACTGAAATTGGATCGTTTTTGTACACATTTAATAGTGCCCAAAGCTAGTGGAGCGAAATATGAGGCTGCCTCGAGGCATCAAATACATGTTGTTACTCCGGACTGGGTAGTGGAGTGTTGTAGAAAAGGAAGTCTTGTGGGGGAGACAGAGTTTCATCCAAGATTTTTGGTCTACCCGTCTCCAAATAGTTCGACTGCGTTGATAACAGGATTTATGGATGAAGAGCTTGAAAATAATGCAACTCCAGAAGAACAGGAATGTACAAAAGCCATGCTGGAACAGTTGAAACAAAGAATGCCATGGAATCAACAGAAATCCCAACCAGTAGTGACATCGCAAGGAATGTCCCAAAGCCAAAGTGTAACTTCAACTACTTCGCCTGGACCTGTGTATCTTCCTACAAACAATCAAAATTTAAGCAATGTAAAAATTACGGATCAGTCCATGCAACAATCTCAACAGCAAGTAACACAGCAACAAATGCAACAAACACATCAGCTTCAACAAGTCCAGCAACAACTACAACACCAGCAGCAATTGCAACAGCCTCAACAGCAAATACAACAGCCACAGCAAACAATGCAACAGCCACACCAACAGCAACAAATGCAACAGCCACACCAACAGCAGAAAATGCAACCATCACAACAGCACATACAACAGACGCAGCAACAGTCACATCAGCAGATGCAACAGCAGCAGAAAATGCAACAGCCCCAACAACAACTACAACAAACCCAACAGCAACACTTGCAGCATCCACAGCATCAATTACAAGGGCAATTGCAACAACAGCAAACACAACAGCAGTTGCAACAACAGCAGCTGCAGCAGCCACACCAGCAAATGCAGCAGCCACCACCACAACAACAACAACAACAACAACAACAACAACAACAAGTACAGCAGCCGCAACAGCAGTTCGCTACTTGGACCTCGGCCCCACCAAACACAGCGGTGCACACGACTACGAGCATTCCGATTTCTCCTGTGCAAAACAACATGCAACAAGGTGGCTGGAACTCGCCTGGGGTCCAGTCAAGTAATATGCTTCCTCTTAAGTCTCCCACTCAACAAGAAATACCCACCTCGCAAATGATGAACTCCCAAGGTATGCATCAACCGCAACAAATGTTGAATCAGCAACAGGAACTTCTTCAAATGTCACAGCAGCCCCCGATAAGCCAACAACAGAGTATGAACCAACAGGCTATTGTGTCTCAACAGCAGCAGGTCAATACACAAATGTTGCAGCATCAGCTATCATCGCAGCAGGTAAATGCTCAGCAACAACAACAGTTGATGCCTCAGCAGCCAATGTCACAGCCCCAGCAGATGCTACCTCAGCAACAAATAATGCCTCAACAGCAGATGATGCCTCAGCAACAAATGGTGCCGCAGCAGCAGCAGCAGCAGATGACATCTCAAGCGCAAATGGCACCGCAGCAACAGATGGCCCCACAACAACAAATGGCTACTCACCAAATGGTGCCGCAGCAACAAATGACGTCGCAACCTCAAATGACACCGCAACAACAAATTTCTCCCCAGCAACAGATGACTGCCCAACAAATGGTGCCGCAACAACAACAACAACAACAACAACAACAACAACAACAACAAATGCCACCCCAGCCGCAAATGCCACCGCAACAGCAAATGGCCCCACAGCAACAGATGGCTGTTCAACAGCAGATAATGCCCCAACAGCAAATGACTCCGCAGCAGCACTTGAGCCCGCAGCAACAGATGGTCCAGCAGCAAATGGTGCCACAGCCCATGGCAACGCAGCAGCAAATGGCGCCTCAGCAGCAAATGGTACCTCAACAGCAAATGGCTCAGCAGCAACAAATGACGCAGCAACAGTTGGCGGCCCAGCAGCAGCTGCTCCTACAGAAGCAACAGATGCTCTCTCAGCAAGTACAGCAGCTGACCCAACAGCAGCAGCAGCAGCAAAACCAGCAGATGGGAATGCAGCAGCAGCAGCAGGGACCGGTGCCAAAGCCGCAGCAGCAGCAACTGACGCCGGAGCAGTGCCAGCAGATGATACTACTGCAGCAGCAGCAGCAAAAGATTCAACAGATCTCACAGCAACTTCAGCAATCCGCGCCCCCGGGCTCCCAACAGTTCATCGTTCGGGAGGGTCAGGTGCAACAGCAGTCACCGACCCAACTAGTGGGACCGAATCAGCAAGGCTTCATGGTCCAGAGGGACGCCCGGTGGCAACAGCAGCAGTATCAGCTACAACTCCAGAGGCAACAGCAGCAGCAGCAAATAGCCGGCCAGCCGAGGCCGGGCGCCCAGTGGCCGCAGCAGGCTTCGCAACCACCCAGGCAGCTCATCCAGCTGGACGAGCAGACGCACCAGCAGCTGCAACAAATGGACCCCCAGCAGAGGGCGCAGTTCATACAGAAACTCCAGAAGCACAAGACTCTGTTCTTCCAGCGGCCTCTACAGCAGCGTCAGCAGCAGGGGCCGCACATCGCCGTTGTTCGGAGTCCGGGAAAGCCCGGCCAGCCCGGGGGAATCCAGTGGGTCTCGCAAGCGAGGCCGCAACTCATGGGACCACAGGTAATGATTCCAAATTTCACGTTATCTAATGTGTCGATAATTATGCTTTCGCACGAATTTTGCTGATGAAAAAAACAATACATTTCCTTCAAGATCGCGGGAGCTCCAGGCCAAAAGCCCGTCCAGATGCACCCGGTCGTTCAGCCGCCGGCCCTCGCGCCGATAAACTCCAACAGCCAAGTCGTCGTGCAAACGAGCCAGGCGCCCCCGGGTGCCCCGCAGATTGTCCAAAATCAACAGTTCCCGCAACAGGGCCAGCCCCTGACGCAGCAGCAGCTCGCGCAGCTCCAGATGCAGAAACAGCAGCAGCAAATAGCTCGGATGCAGCAGTTACAGCAGATGCACCAACAACAACAACAACAGCAGCAGCAGCAGCAGCAGCAGCAGCAGCAGCAACAACAACAGCAGCAGCAGCAACAACAACAGGTTGCTGGTCAGCCGCAGCAGGAGCCCGGCGCCATGGCAGCCATGCCCGGTGTCCAGCCGATGTCCACCGATCAGCAGCTCGTTGTTAACGCCAAGACCAAGACGGCCCTGGCCAACATGCTCACCAACAGACTCCAGGGTGGCACGACCGACGGCAGTGCGGCCGGACAGCTGAGGCTGATGACGGCCCAGCACAGGCCGCCCCCGCCTCCCTCGCAGGATCCCCAGCTGCTGGCCGCCTACCAGAGGAGGACCCTCGGCAACATCACGAACGGCGCACCGCCGGGGAGTCCCGTCAAGATGCAGGGTGCGGCCGCCGCAGCGCAACAGCCGAAGGCGCAGTTCTACGGCCACAATCCTAACTTGAAGCGTGAGTGTGCTGTTGTTGTTGAAAATTGCGTTGCACAAGTTGTGCGCTGGTATGATGGTTTTTGTTTTTGTTTTTTACTCTAAAACAGTGCCTCCCGATCTGTTCCTGCTCGGCTGCATATTCGTGATCGTCGAGTACGATACGTCGGGCGACGAAGTGGCAACGTGGAAGCAGGTGATCGAAAAGCACGGCGGCGAAGTCGAGCCACAGTACTGCGCGAGGGTGACGCACGTACTGGCGATGACACAGAAGCACTCACTAGTCGCGCAGGGCATTCGGGACAACAAGCGCTGCATAACGGCCCACTGGCTCTCGGACGTAGTGAACAAGCAACAGGTGCTGCCGCCCTGGCACGTGCTGCACTTTCCCCTGCCCTTCGGCATACCTGAGCAGCCGTGCATCAAGCAGATCGTGTCGCTGTCGGGCTTCGAGGGCGATGAGCGCGCCAAGGTCAAGTTCATGCTGGAGGCCATTGGT
Source organism: Copidosoma aretas (assembly GCA_030522625.1). Taxonomy (NCBI): domain Eukaryota; kingdom Metazoa; phylum Arthropoda; class Insecta; order Hymenoptera; family Encyrtidae; genus Copidosoma; species Copidosoma aretas. The sequence continues at coordinate 3,106 of JAPYYV010006234.1, read as the reverse complement.
GCCAAGTTTACCAAATACTTCTCGCGCCACAATACGATGTTAATATGTAAGAGGTGCGTCACAAGTCCTTTTTATTGTATATACATGAGAAATCGTTAATAAGGCCGAAAAATGTATCATAATTCATATGATCGCAACTAAAACTTGAGAATTGCACTGTAAACGAAAACAAAACATACGTGCGTAACGGTGTGCTTTTATTTTGAGACCAGCAGATAGCGTGATAACGTGATGATTATTTTTTCAGACCTGAGGGACCAAAATATAAAAAGGCACGTGAATGGCAAACTGGTGTTGTGAATGCCCAATGGTTGACAGATTTGCTCTGTGGTCATATGTCGGCACTGCATCAGTTGGAAGCCTCGAAATATCAACAATATAGTTTAGGAAATCCTTTTAGATTAGATTATTCACTTGTGCCTCATCTTATGGGTAAGTCGATCATTCTGCTTTTGGAACTTTTAAGACGTAGGGAGAATTTTATTCCTTATTTTATTTGACAGCTGCGTGGAAAATGCCTATAAATATAACACAAGAATCTTACGATAAGGTTAAACAAGTTGGTCAAGGACCAAATGTGATGAGAAAGTATAAAAAACCAAAATTAGATATACCATTGTCAAATAAGGATCCGCAAAATTTGGCATTAGATGAACCTATAACTATAAGTAATCCAAATCCTCCTCCACTGGAAGAACAACCAAGGATATTATTTTCTGGTATAAGTCCGAAGAAACACGCAAGAGTGGGTTCCTTTTTTTTTTTTTTTTTATGTCAAATATTAATGTTTGAGTGATATTCCCAATACAACATTTGATTCAATATTTATAGCGTATAAGAGAACTCGGTGGTACGCTAGCATCAAGTTGGAAAGATGCAACGCATTTGATAATGAATGCGCCGCTGCGAACGGTGAAATTTCTTTGTTGTTTGTCACATTGTAAATACGTAGTGAGTCTTCAATGGCTACTCGACTGCTCAGCCAAGAATACTTTTGTGGAAGAAAGTTCGTATACGTTAAATGATCCTGAGTTTGAGAAGAATTTTAGTTGCAATATTGAAAAAGCACTAGCTAGTCCTAATAGAGGTAGTATACTAAAGGTGAGTTTTTTTGAATGGGTATAAGTACGTAAGATTTTTAACAGTTTCACAACAAATACTTCTTCGCAGGGTAAAACGTTTCATGTTACACCAAGTGTAATACCTTCTCCGTCGGCAATGGCAGAAATAATTGAAAGCGCCGGTGGCACCGTAGACAAGCAGAGAAAATCTCTTGCCCAAATACAAGAGATGACTAATGGAAAGTCAGATTATGTAATAATTACAGTTGAAAACGATTTACATTTACTAGCGGATGTTCTTCGAACAGATATCAGTGAGTATTTTTGTTGTATTGTACCTCTATTATTGATGTGAGTTCATTGCTTAGTGATGATGAAATTCTACTATTGAATCAACTGTCGCCAATTACGTGATGATGTATATCCTTACTTGTTAGTTTTAAAGCACAATCAGAATCCTTACTTACCTAGTTTAAGTCTGAAAGCAATTGAAAATAATGTTGCATCATCTCAAACCAAAGAACCTCAGCTTTTTCGTAGATAATATTTAAAAAAAAATTTTTCAGATGTTTACAGTGCTGAAATCGTTTTAGGAGCTATTGCCAAGCAATGCTTCGAACTTGACCCGCCTTCGTCATCGTAAAAAAAAAATATGTGTATCCTACATGAGTGAATATACAATTTGTATAATTTTTTATTTGACTCAAAGCTGTTTTGAAATTAACTTGTGAATAATTTTGATATATATTTCCAAAGGGACAATAAAAGTCTACGTTTTAAAAAAACACGCAATTCATAATTTTTATTTTAAGTACTTTACATTATGTGCATTAAATATTTGTCTTACGTGCATTAAAAAATTTTAGCATAAGTTCTTTGATATTGTTTTTAGTAAGTGTAAAAGATTTAATATAAAATTAAATTTATTGTTTAAAATAGTGTTTATTTCATAATTGCATTAAAACTTGTACAAATATTCTCGTAGAAATTGTGAACGTCAAGATTTTAAATAAAATATCTTTATTTTTGTTAGAACCAAAAATAAAAAATCTAATACATTCATGTTCCACAATTTTACTGATAACTTTCCCTAATGTCTAAATCCCAAGAGCTGTAACTTCTATTTCAGGTATGAATCAAATAATCTTATACAGTTTGCAAACAATATGTTGTTAACAACAGTTTTGTCGGCTCGAGCCATACTACAGAATTGGTATTCATGCGTATTAATACTCTCGCAATTGGAATTTTCATCTTTTTTTTATGAAAATTCACATCGCGGAATCGTGTTGGGAGGTACAACTCCCGCATCGATGCACAGTGGTCCAGAAAGCACGAAAAATGGCCAAAATTCATGCTTCCCATGAATTTTCACTCGATTCATCTGGTATTGGGCTTATTTAGTCCCTTAGATGATAGGCTACAAGGATCTGATTCCACTCAGAGATCTGAAAATTCGTTTATGTATGTATATAATGTACATACATTGCAAAGAATGTAATCATAAAAATTTCAAAAGTTTTCGTGAGAAGTTTGCAAGGAAACGTTCTAGGTAAAATATTAGTTTCCTAAACCTATGTGCATTCATACATTCTCTGATATATATACAATATATATGTGTGAGATGTGTACATACGTATGTAAGTATGTATGGATGTATATGTATGTATGTATGTGTTCTAGATCTAGAATTCTAGATGTTAGATATTATCCAAAAAAGTACGAATAATTATCAATGGTTCTGAAATTCAAAGTCAGCTCTTCTAGTTTTACCAGCGCATCTAACTCCGTGAACCCTTCTCAATTATTATTGTCAAACAAATTATTATACAAGTTCAGATTTCGATCGATTTTCTCTTTTGTAAAACGAGCTGCTGTAGTTTTCGGTATTTTTCTTGTAGTAATCTCGTTTTTCTTTGACGACTCGTTTGCTCCCTTGCGTCTCCTTCCCATGTCCCATAGGCGCAATGTTTGCGATTTTATATCTGATTGCATGTCGGCTCGTTTGATTTTTGATGTGCTCTATCTCCGGAAATTTTTGTTTT